>NW_021038154.1:0-19262 GCF_004153795.1 Camellia sinensis | reverse complement strand
AAAAAAAAAAAAAAAAAAAAAGAAAAAAAAGAGGAATTTATTTCTAAATTAATTTTTTTTATGGCACAATTTTTTATTGTTATATCATTTCATTTAAATACTTAATTATAATAATTTTATTTAGTTAGCTATAAAGTGTTGTTGAAAAAAATGCCTCCGAAATAATTTTTTGTTTATGGCACAAATTTTTAATTTTTATAATCATTTAATAATTGTGAATATTTTTTATTCGTTAATTCAGTGGTCAAAAATAATTTGTAAACATTTAAAATCATTATTCTTAAAGTCAATTTAACTATTGAAAATAAAATTGTAAAAAACTCCTTTTAAAGTGATTTGAAATATGAGTTTGGAGAATTTATTTTGACAATGGAATTAGAATATGCATTGGTGGTAATCAACAACACCTACCGAATGAATTTTGATGGAGAAAAGAGTGTAGAAAGAGTTTTTAATCTAAAAGAAGAGAGGACAGTGTAGAAAAACAGTATAAAGCATAAACAAAAGATAAAGAAAAGGAAAGTAAGATATATATGTAGTCCCTTTAGATTGTGGAAATGTTAACAGTACATCATAATACGGGGATAATATGTCGCAGTTATGAATTGTGGGATCATTTGATTATGACTTATTGCGGTGTTATTAGAATTTGGTTATGACTCATTATGTTGTTAGTTTATGACTCATTGTGATGTAGTTATCAATCTATTGTAATTATTATTTTGGTATGATCTAAAATCTTATGAATTATTACTTGTGGAATTTAATTATACTTTGATTTTTTTAATTTAGTGACTGAGAAACGAGATTTAATTATAGATTCACCTGACTAAATTGTCCTAAGTTACATGATATAGTAACACTCGTTATTGTGAGAAATATAATATTAATAAACAGATGCTCCATATAGTTATTATCTAAATATTTATATGTGGCTAATATGAAGATATTGTATCTGATTATATCATACTAATTATATATACGAGCACTAACTTCAGTGTCAAGAGTGTAGGGCGTTTCTCACTTCTGTCACGTGATTCGAAATAAATTTCATTATGATCCAACATAAAAAATCGGAAACACAAGTATATTCAAATAAGGCATCAAACAGATGATTATTGAAACACTGCGCAGACCTTGAATTTCATGTAAAATACTCTTATCTATTCGTAGACAACACATCATATTATGATAATTAAATCTTCTTTATATATTGTATTTTAATATACTTACTTATCTGAATTATTATACATGCACACATTAGTGTGTCCACTCCCCAAATAGTATATATTTAGCATTTAATGGAATTAAATCAAGTTGTAACAACACATCATGAGATTATGATTCAACACAAAAGTAAAATCATGGAATATAGAAACATTTTGGAAGTTAGGAATGCTTCAACCTAAGAGGTTATAACATATGCCGATGTGCTTGCGAAAGAATTAAAAATATGTCGTAAACATGAGTTTAGCGAGCAGAAAATTAATCTTCTCGTATAACATCGCTGTTGATCGAAACAGTCCACGCTCCTCACAAACGCGTCGCTTACTTCCCTGAAAACACAAACGTGAAGTCAGCCAGCGCGGTGTTGCCGGATACCCCTCATCCGATGCTAGTCACAAAATACGACAAATAACAAAAGCTTCTATGTATTCCTGAGAATCAAAGTTTGTGTTACCACATCTCCATAGGTGGTGATTCAAATGAGCTTTTTATAGGTTTCCACGTGGTCAATCCTAGTACGGACTCTATTTCTCCAATGCAGAGTTTCTTCTAGGAATAACTCTCGAAAGATAAATGCTTATCCTTTCAATAACCTGCCCTCACTGCTAAACGATCAGTGAGATGGTCTTAGCTGGTGTCATACCCAAACGACCGTGTTAGCTACTACTTAGAATGACACAATGACATGATGCTAAACCAAGCAATAACAATACTCATGTTGTAATTCAAATCCCAGTCCGCTTTTATGTGTAACATGTTATAACATCGGCTTTGCTGTAGTAGAACCGATGTCGGGCTAACCATAGTGCTACTTGGACTGAGCTACTCCAACAGCCACGTTCTACAATAGAAGACACCAAAAATAACACCTCGCTCAAGAGGTTGAGATATCACGCGGCACGTTGGGCGACTAAACATCTATACCTTCTTCTATGTTCCTTATCGGGCTATTATACAATTGCACACAGGTTACTGCATACTCTAGACTGAGACCTACAATATAGCTAAGTGCCGCTTATCATCCACTTTTGGAACATGTTGGCCCATATAAATGGATGCCTTCCTCGGCTCAAAGGATTTAAATAAATTGTCCCAAATAAAAATGAGTTAAGAAAAGAATGTCAAGATGAAATCGGCACGACGTCATGGTACGAGTAACACCTAAGCTAATTTACCAGATTCGGCTATATTCCCAAAAAGTCCTCTTTCTAGATTGATATTCAAACTCTTTAAATATCTCTTTAGCACAAGCACCCCATATGCTACACGCCATACTTAATTGCCTAATAAAGTGTACCACAAAGAAATGTAAATAGAAGAGCGCATTTAATTGATAAATTTATAGTAATTACATGTATAATCAAACTCTCACTATAGATTCAAATATGTGGCCGATGGAAAACATTTCCATAATGCAAATACGAATTTTTCTTGTGTATAAAAAAGGATGGTTGTGCCCACAAGTGTGTTCAATAACCGCAAAGGGGATAATTTTTAGACAACGTTAACGTAATATATGATTCCGTCAAGCATAGAAACATGACATTCTCAAGTAAGGGGTTTCATTGACCCATAAAACTTGTTCCATTATGATAGGACTAGCAGCATTACATTATTTAAAGGTCCCATTCATTTTGTTGTCTAATGGCCAAAGTACCGCAGGGGCGGAGCTTACAAGGGCCTATAGGGGGTCATAGTGCCTCGTGATTTGAAATTTTTCTTTAAATTTTTGAATTTGTTATACAAACTAAAATAAAATAATATTTTAAATAAAACATTTATAAAAATATTTATTTAAGTATAAAATATCAAATAGACATTTTTAAAATTTAGATGAATAAGCTAATGATGTTTTGATTAAAAATAAAGAGACTACGATAGCTGTATATATCTATAAGTGTCAAAAGCATTAAACATCAATATAAGCGGTGATGTACTTTCATCATTAACATAAAAACAAATAATTAAGGTATCTCCATGAAAGTATAGAATTTATTGAATTGTTAGTGTATTCAAGTTTGAACATGTAGGGTTTCATCTCCCATGTGTTTTAATTGACTATTGATGTGGGAATCAGATATGTTAATGATGACGTGATATGAACTATTATAATTGAATTTTACGTTATATTTTGTATAAAAAGATTACTTTATCATTAATGTAATTTATTTATAAAACTTATATCCTGACTGTTTTTTTAATATTCGTCTAACTGATCACACTAATTACAAATAATACTTAGTCTTTTTTGTATCTTCTGAAAGTACAAAATTGGTTAACAAACGTACTTTATTGTAAAATTATATTTATTGTAAATTCAATAAAGATAAACATTAGTAAATTATTGTCATAGACTCTAAGCAAAAGAATCCTCAACGCCCACCTCTGATATATATTTAGTCTTTAGCTCGGCCACTGCCAAGCGATTACTACAAGTCCATTTATCGAGCAAAAATGGTTTACTTAGTCTATGTAGTCGTATGGGGTTTTAGAGAAAGAAATCGACCACGATACTGTTCGAGTTAGAAACCCGTTAAGCGTAACGACAAAATCCAACATTACCTCGAAAAGTCACTGACACCAGATCACAAACTGTTTCTATTTGATAGCCAGTATTATACAAATTTAAGTATGATCCGATTCAATTTGTTATTGGTAAAGTTGTTACACTAAGCATTCACTAAGAGCATAATGATTTGCGTATAGTTGGATGCCACTATGATTTGGACAAAGAAATAGAACTGGCAACTTGTCTATATATATATATGCACATTCTACCTTTGGGCTACATTATCATATATAATTGTTAAGAGCAATATATATATATATATATATAGAGCATAAAGATTATAACATATGTATGTCGTTATTATATCTATATATATATTATATATGAAGGGTGTTGGGAAAGTTACCTTGTTTATTGGAAGTATGTGACCCAATTGATTTAATTAAAAAAGAATTTAATTTGGTATTGTAGTAATTTAGTTAAATATAATATATTTATTATGATATTATAAATCTAATTTGTGAAAACCCAATTCAGATTTTGAATTACAACTAGGGTTTGACTAAAAACAGTCCTAGATTATAAACAATATACTATATTGTTTAATGTGTTTTGCTCGCGAAGTAGTGGAAAGAGAAACGACAAACCAACATTAGATTCATGTTTTTTCCGTGGATAGTGCTCCCTTGTTGATGGGTTTGTTCGATTGGTAACACGTTCTTTAGAGAAGTCTAATTGGTGGGTTGAATATTTGTGGATTAATTTGATTTGCTTTGGTTCCAGGACTTGGTTTGGGTGCATATTTTGGGTCTTCTTCAACTCTGATCTGAGATTTTGGCTTCAATCTATGTTTGATGAGGTTTGTGCCTTTATCTTCTGTTATTATGTGAATTTATGGAATGCAACCAAAGAGTGATGTTTGTGAGACCAATTCGTGTCTGCGCTTGAAATAGTTTGTGAAGAACTTTTTGGTTGACATAGTGGAGATCAAATTTTCGATTCCCGAAATCTAGGACGACCTCACATTGAGCGGGAACCACGTAAAAATTCTTGTGTTGCTGTTAATTATTAAATTTTTTACGCATCTATTTATATTCCCATTTGATGATTTACTTGTGGGGAATCATTGATTTCCTAGCCAAACTGGTATCAGAGCTTACGGTTTATTTGGATATATTTATTTGATGTAAATCAATGGAAGGAAATGTGGGTCGTATGTCTAGCTTCAATGGAAGCAATTGGTTAACATGGAAAACTAAAATGGAGGAACCTATTATTTTTGTAAAGATTGTATAGACCTATTGAGGGTAGGTAGTGACAAACCCGAGAGTATGAAAGATGATGAATGGAATAGGCATAATCAAAAAGCCGTTGGTGTATCTGTCAATGGAATTGATGACAGTGTGTTTCATCATGTTACTCTACTGAAACTTCGGCACAATGATTTATGGAAAAAATTTAGAGAGTCTTTATGATAGAAAAATTAGCCACAACTAAAGCCTTTCTATTTCGTTAAGTTGGTTAATTTAAAATATAAAAGAGGTGTTGTCAATGCACTTCAAGATGATACTTCTACCAGAATTGTGGCAACAAGCAGCTTGGGCCATATGAGTGAAAAGGGGCTACAAGTAGTTTCAAGAAAAGACCTTCTATCCAGTTTGAAAGGTACACATCTTAAAACTTGTGTTCATTGTTTGGCGAGTAACACAACATAGAATTTCTTTTCATAAAATTTTTTGCTTCTAGAAAATATAAATGTGTTGGAGTTGATTCATTCGGATGTTTTGTGGTCCTTTAAAAGTTAGAAACACATAAGGTGCACTTTATTTTGTTACTTTCATTGATGTTATTCAAGGAAAGTTAAGGCTTTTCTACTAAAAACTAAAGATCAAGTTCTAGAAATATTTAAGAAGCATTTTCAGGCCATGGTTGAAAGAGAAACAGGGCAGAAATTGAAGTACATTCCGATCGACAACAATGGTGGTAAAATACGCCATTTGATGAGTTATGTCGCAGCAAGGTATTGACGAGCAGCAAAGACAGTTAGCCAAGAACTTCTCACAAAATGGCATTGCCGAGAAGATGAACCGCTCATTATGGAAAGGACAGGTGTTTTGCTTTCACACAGCTCAAATTGCCAATATCTCTTTTGAGGTGAGGCTAAATGAGGACAGCGGTTGACGTGATTCAATTTGTTTCATTCCTATCCTTTGAACGGTGATGTTCCAGAAAGAGTTTGGACCGGTAAAGATGTATCTTATGAGCACTGAAGAGTGTTTGTTTCGAGCTTTTGTTCACATTCAAAGGATAAAGAGTCCCAGACTGATAGCAAGTCAAGACAATGCATTTTTATTGGCTATGGGCCGTGATGAGTTTGTTTATAGATTGTGGGAATCTGATCGACAAGAAAGTCATTCGAAGCCGGTGATGTTGTGTTTCTTGAAGACCAAACAATTGAAGACCTTTGGCAAAGGTAATCACCCGGAGCCAAAAACCTAGTGATCTCATTGACATGGATCCATCTCCTTCATCTTCAGTTTGATGATGAAAACAGGAGAAATGTGCAGCCACCTTATTGAAAATGTGGTAGGATGATATGCTAATCCTAATGAAGTTGATCTTGAAATTGAGGAAGAGCACTCCAAACCTAAGAACTGCTACAACAACTTGAGTTGAGAAATCTACAAGAGACCGACATCCTTTCAATAAATTATCTTCCCAATGAATTTGTGTTGATTTTCCGATCAAGGGGAGCCCGAGAGCTATCCAAGAAGTAATTGAGCATGAAAGAAAGGTGTTTGGAAAAAATGTCATGGAAGAGGAGATGAACTCCATTACTTTGAAAATCACACCTATGATTTAGTTGAAGTTGCCTAAGGGGAGAAAAATTCTGAATAAATAATGGGGTCTTCAAATTGAAAGAATGATAAGTAAGAATCATGAGGTACAAATCACGTCTTGTTGTGAAAGGTTTTTGGGCAAAAAAGAAAGGCATTGAATTTGAGTGAATTTTTTCCACCTGTGTGAAGATGTCTTCTATTTGGGTTGTGTACTTTGGCATGGCTACAAGTATGAAACCTTAC
The DNA here is from genome assembly GCF_004153795.1 of Camellia sinensis. Classification (NCBI taxonomy): domain Eukaryota; kingdom Viridiplantae; phylum Streptophyta; class Magnoliopsida; order Ericales; family Theaceae; genus Camellia; species Camellia sinensis. The sequence goes on along the minus strand of NW_021038154.1, from coordinate 12,443 downwards.
AAGTTGAATAACTTGATGTGAACGACCGCATTTTTTCTTCAGCGGTGATCTTGAAGAAGAAAATTTACATAGAGCAACCACAGAAGGTTTTTGTGGAGAAAAGGGAAAGAGAAATTTGTTTGCAATTGAATAGAAAAGTTTTGTACGGCCCTCAAGCAAGCCCCGCGGCAATGGTACAAAAAATTTGACATCTTTCATGATGAATAATGTTTTTCTAAAACCACTTCCGGACCATTGTGTGTTTGTTAAAAAAATTTCTCGAATGGTAAATTTATTATTCTTTTGCTTTATGTTGATGACATATTAATTGTGCGTCAAGATTCTACCATGATTAAACAGTTGAAGTTAGAGTTGAGTAAATCTTTTGCTATGAAAGATTTGGACCAACAAAGCAAATTCTTGGTATGAAAATTGTTCGTGATCCGCAAAGAGGGGCTGATTTGGTTGTCTCACAAGAAAACTACATTGAGAAAGTTCTTGAGAAGGTTCAACATGATAAAGCAAAGCCGGTTGGTTGTCCCACATTGCGGGTCACTTCAAGCTTAGTTTCGATTAATGTCCTACAAGTAGGAAAGACAAGGAAGAATGCAGAAAATTCCTTATGCTTCAGCAGTTGGTTCTTTGAGGTACGCCATGGTTTTGTAACACAGGCCGAATATTGCTCACGCGTTTGGTGTGATGAGTCGGTTTCTCTCTAATCGGGTAAAGAACATGGGACAACAGTAAATGGATTTCTAAGGTATCTCGAGGGACTTCGAAGGTGTGGATATTGTGTTTGGGGAAGTAAGCGATACTTGATGGATTCACAGATTCTGACATGGTCCGGCGATATTCGTTCTAATGGAAAATCTTGACTACAGAAGCTGGAATTTATTCACTACGAAAAAAGTTCACTTTTTATGCGACGGTAAAATATCGTCGCCAAATACCAAAAGAAAGCCGCTCAAATGCTTATTTTGCGACGGGTAAATAGTCTGTTTAGGAAGCGACCGGTAATTAACGGGAAAGGTTCGCAAAAAAAGGGTAGCTAAAGGTCTTAAGTGACCGGTAAACGCCGTCGCAAAAATATTGGCAACGCAAATGCCCTTTTAGCGACGGCAAAATATACATGTCGCACATTAATGTAAATCTGAATGTTTTGAGCACGAACCTACCAATATGACCGTCGTAATATGGTTTTTGCGGACGGAATACCGTGCAAGGGTTATTTGCAGACGGTATAAAATACGTCGCCTAAACAGTAGGTTAATATTGCGACGGGTTATTCATCACAGTCAGTTAATAATAGTTTTTGAGCGACAGAAAGAGTGTGACCGTACTCTTAAAATATTTTTTGCCGACGGTGGAACAGTACGGTCAAGCTAAAGGCCTTTTGTTCATATCTGCCAATATATTGGCACGGATCGCTAACCAGTCGCAAAAACCTAGTTACAAACAAAATCAGTTTTAAAATTATTAAAAATATCAGTATTAACATGTATAGTTAATTTTATAAAATAACCTAAATCGAGGCTATAAATAATTAAAACACTATTTACAAATTTCTCCATAATTAAAGTACTCTCCACTTCATAACAACACATCATCAAAATTAATCCAACCACATAATTTTACATAAGATATACATACATAACATATTATATTGTCACTAAATTTTTTTTCTATTTTTTATTTCCAGAATATTTCCCTGAGTAGCAGTTTGCTTCTTGTGTGGAATGCAGCGTTGTGAAGATTGCGAACGGACCCTTTGTGCTTTATGAAAAGAAAAACTTTTATTATTTTGTGATTTACATAATTTAGATTTGTGAACAACATATATGTATGTATGTATTCATGTAAAATTATGTGGTTGGATAATTTTGATGATGTGTTGTTTGAATGAAGAGTACTTTAATTAATTGGATGAAATTTGAGTTATATATACAGGAATTTTTATATTATTAATAGTGTGATCGATTTTTTTTAGTTATTGTTATTATTTAATACATGTCTAATCTTGCATATTTTTAATAAGTTTTATAAACTGCAATTTCCTTGTCTCTATATATACTTGTGTGCGACGTAGCCGGTAACGCCGTCGCTCAAATTAATATTGCAATATCGAACAAAAGGCCTTTAGCGACGGTAACCTTCACGCGTGCGCAAAAATATTTTTAGAAGACGGCACAACTTTTCTGTCGCAAATAACAGTATTAACGACGGTATTTAAACCCGTCGCAAATAACCATTTTAGCGACGGTATTTTTACCGTCTCAAATAAACCTTTTGCGACGGTAATTTTCCCGTCGCAAATAACCATAATTAGCGACGGTATTTTAGTGTCGTTCTCAAAAACTTCAGATTTTTACACATTAATTGCGACAGTATTTTGCCGTCGGCTAAAAAGGCATTTTTGCGTTGCCATATTTTTGCGACGGCGTTTTACCGTCACTACGACCTTTAGCTACCCTTTTTTTTTGCCGACCCCCTATACGTCCGCTAAAGCTAATTTACGTCGCAAAAAGATTTGAGACGGCTTCTTTGGGGTATGGCGACGATAATTTTTACCGTCGCAAAAAAGTGAATTTTTGTAGTGAATAAAATCAGCTTCTGTAGTAGATTTCTAGAATCAATATCGCCGGCACATGTAAGAAAATCTGTGAACCCATCAGTATCGGCTTAATCAATCCCCAAAACACAAACACACGCTTCGAGTCCCTCGAAGATACCCTGAATCCATTTTACTGTTGCCCAATTTCTTTACCCGGATTAGAGAGAAACCGATCATCACACCAACAGCGTGGAGCAATATCGCCTGTACCAAACCAGGCGTACCTTCAAAGAACCAACTGCTAAAAGCATAAGGAATTTTCTGCATCTCTTCCTTGTCTTCTTACTTGTAGACATTAATTCGAAACTAAGCTTGAAGTGACCCGCAAGTGGACAACCAACCGCTTTGCTTTATTCATTTGAACCTCTCAAGAACTTTCTCAATGTAGTTTTCTGAGACCACCAAAATCAGCCCCTCTTTCGATCAACGAACAATTTTTCATATCAAGAATTTGCTTTGTTTTGGTCCCAAATCTTTCAATAGCAAAAGATTTACTCAACTCTAACTTCAACTTGTTATAATGGTAGAATCTTGACGCACAATTATATGTCATCAACATAAAGCAAAAGAATAATAAATTTACCATTCGAGAATTTTTTACAAACACACAATGGTCGCGAAGTGGTTTTTAGAAAAACCATTATTCATCATGAAAAAGTCAAATTTTTTTGTACCATTGCCGCGGGGCTTGCTTGAGGCCATACAAACTTTTCTTCAATTTTGCAAAACAAATTTTCTCTTTCCCTTTCTCCCACAAAACCTTCTGGTTGCTCTAATGTAAATTTCTTTCTTAAGATCACCGTGAAGAAATGCGGTCTTCACATCAAAGTTAATTCAACTTTAAGGTTCATACTTGTAGCCATGCCAAGTACAACCCAAATAGAAGACATCTTCACAACAGGTGAAAAAATTTCATCAAATTCAATGCCTTTCTTTTGCCCAAAACCTTTCACAACAAGACGTGATTTGTACCTCAGATTCTTACTATCATTCTTCAATTTGAAGACCCACTTATTATTCAGAATTTTTCTCCCCTTAGGCAACTTCACTAAATCATAGGTGTGATTTTCAAGTAAGGAGTTCATCTCCTCTTCCATGACATTTTTCCAATCACCTTTCTTTGCATGCTCAATTACTTCTTGGTAGCTCTCGGGCTCCCCTTGATCGGAAATCAACACAAATTCATTGGGAAGATACTTTATTGAAGGATGTCGGTCTCTTGTAGATTTTCTCAACTCAAGTTGTGGTAGCAGTTCTTGAGTTGGATGCTCTTCCTCAATTTCAAGATCAACTTCATTAGGATTAGCATCATCCTCCATATTTTCAATAGGTGGCTGCACATTTCTCCTGTTTTCATCATCAACTGAAGATGAAGGAGATGGATCCATGTCAATGAGATCACTAGTTTTTGGCTCCGGTTGATTACCTTTGCCAAAGTCTTCAATTGTTTGGTCTTCAAGAAACACAACATCACGGCTTCGAATGACTTTCTTGTCGATCAGATCCCACAATCTATAACCAAACTCATCACGCCCATAGCCAATAAAAATGCATTGTCTTGACTTGCTATCAAGCTTGGACCTCTTATCCTTTGGAATGTGAACAAAAGCTCGACAACCAAACACTCTCAAGTGCTCATAAGATACATCTTTACCGGTCCAAACTCTTTCTGGAACATCACCGTTCAAAGGATAGGAATGAAACAAATTGATCACGTCAACCGCTGTCCTCATTGCCTCACCTCAAAAGGATATTGGCAATTTAGCTTGTGAAAGCAAACACCTTGTCCTTTCCACAATGGTGCGGTTCATCTTCTCGGCAATGCCATTTTGTTGAGAAGTCTTCTTAACTGTCTTTTGCTGCCGAATACCTTGGCTGCGACAATACTCATCAAATGGCCCAATGTATTTACCACCATTGTCTGATCGGATGTACTTCAATTTCTGCCCTGTTTCTCTTTCAACCATGGCCTGAAAATGCTTAAATATTTCTAGAACTTGATCTTTAGTTTTTAGTAGAAAAGCCTAAACTTTCCTTGAATAATCATCAATGAAAGTAACAAAATAAAGTGCACCGTTATGTGTTCTAACTTTTAAAGGACCACAAACATCCGAATGAATCAACTCCAACACATTTTATTTTCTAGAAGCAAAATTTTTATGAAAAGAAACTCTATGTTGTTTACTCGCCAAACAATGAACACAAGTTTTAAGATGTGTACCTTTCAAACTGGATAGAAGGTCTTTCTTGAACAATACTTGTAGCCCCTTTTCACTCATATGGCCAAGCTGCTTGTGCCACAATTCGGTAGAAGTATCATCTTGAAGTGCATTGACAACACCTCTTTATATTTTAAATTAACCAACTAACGAAATAGAAAGGCTTTATTTGTGGCTAATTTTCTATCATAAAGGCTCTCTAATTTTTTCCATAAATCATGTGCCGAAGTTTCAGTAGTAACATGATGAAACACACTGTCATCAATCCATTGACAGATAACACCAACGGCTTTTTGATTATGCCTATTCCATTCATCATCTTTCATACTCTCGGGTTTGTCACTACCACCCTCAATAGGTCTATACAAATCTTTACAAAATAATAGGTCCTCCATTTTAGTTTTCCATGTTACCCAATTGCTTCCATTGAAGCTAGACATACGACCCACATTTCCCTCCATTGATTTACACAAATAAATATATCCAAATAAACCGTAAGCTCTGATACCAGTTTCTAGGGAAAATCAATGATTCCCCACAAGTAAATCAATCAATGGGAATAAAAACTAATGCGAAAAAATTAAATTAACAGCAACACAAGAATTTTTACGTGGTTCCCTCAATGTGAGGTACGTCCACGGGATCGAAATTTGATTCCACTATCAACCAAAAAGTTTCCAAACTATTACAAACGAGACACGAATGGTCTCACAAAATCACTCTTAGGTGAATTCCAAATAATCACAAATAACAAGAAGAAAGACCTCATCAAATAGATGAACCAAAATCTTCAGAATCAGAGTTGAAGAAGACCCAAAATAATGCACCCAAAACAGCCGAATCCAAAGCAACAAATTAATCACCAATATTCAACCCACCAATTAGACTTCTCTAAGAAACTTGTTAACCAAGAACAAACCCATCAAAAGGAGCACTATCTCACGGAAAAACCATGAATCAATGTTGGTTGTCGTTCTTTTCCACTACTTCGGAGCAAAAACATAAACAATATATATATTGTTAAATCTAGGACTTGTTTTTATCAAAACCCTAGTTGTATTCAAATTGAATTGGGTTTTCACAAATTAGATATAATATATAAAAATATATTATAACTAATACCAAACCAAATTAAACTTTTTTAATAAATCAATTGGGTCACATACTCCAATAAAAAGGTATACCCAACACCCTTCATATATATATATATATATATAAACACATACATATTTATATATTTATGCTCCTATATATATATATATATATATGCTCTTACACATATATAGATATATGGCCCAAAGGTAGATGCTGCATATATATATAGACAAGTAGTCTCTTTTCTTTCCCAAAATCATAGGGCACCAACTATAAAATCATTTGCTCATGAATGACTTGTAACACTTGACCAAATAACAAATTGAATGGGATCATACCTTAAATGTGTAATACTGCTATCAAATAGACAAGTTTTGATGGGTCAATGGACTTTACTTGAGAATGTCATTTTGTTCTACGCTTAACGGGTTTTAACTCAACAAGTGGTCTATTTTCTTTCCTAAAACCATACGGCACCAACTATAAAATCGTTTGCTCATAAATGACTTGTAGTACTTGGCAGTGGCCGAGCTAAGAAATTATATCAGAGGGGGTACTTATTAATTATAATATTAAAAAAATTTACAAAAATATTTTACATAAATTTTTACCATTGACTTCAAGAAAGATAAAAAAAAATAATATTATTTGTAATTAGTGTATCATAGACAATATTAAAAAAAGTCATGGATATAAAGTTTTAAAATAAATTACATAATGATGAAGTAATTTTTTATACAAAATATACGTAAAAATTCAATATAATAGTCATATCACGTCATCATTAACATATGATATCACCAATCAATAGTAAATAAACACATGGAGGATGAACCTTACATGTCAAATATAACTAACAATTCAATAAATTCTATATTTTCATTGAGATTAATTATGTTTGCATGTTAATAATGATAGACATCACCGTTATATTGAAATTTTAATAGATAATAACATCGTAGTCTCTTTATTTTTAATCAAAACAATCATTATTATTCTCATAATTTTAAAAATGTCATTGATATTTTACTCTAAATAATATTTTTATAAATGTTTTTATTTAAAATATTTTCTTTATGTTTGTAAAAAATTAAAAATTTAAAAAAAATTCAAATCACGAGCACATGACCCCTTAGGCCCTTGTTAGCTCCGCCCCTGGTACTTGGCCAATTAACAAATTGAATGGGATTAAATATGTAATGCTGCTATCAAATGGACAAGTTTTGATGGGTCAATGAACCCTACTTGAGAATGTCATTTTGTTCTATGCTTGACGGATTTAACTTAACTTTGTTAAAAAATTACCCCTTTCGGTATGTGACACACTTGGGCACAAACCCCTTTTTTATCACAAAAAATTCCGTAGTTTTGCAAATTTTATTATATATATATATATTATTTCCATGCGCCTATTCATAAATTTAGAAAATCTAGATAAGATGAGAGTTTGATTTTTAGGCCATGGTAAGATTACTATAGAGATTTTATCAATTATGACAATTGGTGCCTTTCTCTATTGACACTTTTTTCTACTTACACTTTTTGAGAGGGCAATTTATATGTAAATTGGGCCGAGCTGGGTAATGGACCATTATATGGGCCACAGTAAGAAGGACTGAGTAAAAGGGCCTTGTAATTAGTCCAGTCTAGAGGAGCCTTGCAGATAGCCCGATCTGAAAGAGCTTGGTGGTTAGCTCGGTCACCACGGTCGGCGCGGTGATAGTTAGCCCGGTCAAACCATCTTGAGCCGAGGTATTTTTGGCTTCTATTTAGGACCTTGCTGTTGAGTAGCTCAGTCCAAGTACACTATGGTTAGCACGGTCTACAAGCAAAGCCGATGTACATGTTACACATAAAAGCGACGGGATAAATGTAACATGAGTATTGTTAGCTTGGTTACATTGTCATTGTGTCATGGCAATGCTAACACGGTCGTTTGGGTATGACACCGAGCTAAGACCATCTCACTTGGTTTAAGCAGTGAGGGGGGTTTTGAAGGATAAGCATTATCTTTCGGGAGTATGATTCCTAGAAGAACTCTGCATGGAGGAATAAGAGTCCTACTAGGATTGTGCCACGTGGAACCTATAAAAGCTCATAATACCACCTATGGAGAGGTAACACAACTTTGATTCTCGAATACATAGAGCTTTTGTTTATTTGTCTATTTTGCTGACTTAGGCATCAGAGAGGTATCCGGCACACACCCGCCGGCTAACTCACGTTTGTGTTTTCAAGGAGTAAAGCGACGACGTTTGGAGGAGCGCAGACTTGATCAACAAGATTATACGAGAAGATTATTTCTTGCTCAGCTCGCTAACTCTGTTACGACATATTTTTTTTTCGCAAGAAACATGGCAATGTATAACTTAGTTGAAAATCACATCTCAAAATGTTCTAATCCATAATTTTAACTTTGGTTGAAATCCATAATCTCATGATTGTGTTGTTACAACTTGAATTTAATTCCATTAAATGCTAAATTATATATATTGGGGAAGTGACAACACGTAAGAAGTGGTATAAATTCAGATAAGTAAGATATAAAAAAATAATAAAGAAATTAATATCGTAATATGTGTGTTGTCTAAATAGTTAAGAGTATTTTTAATGAAATTATCAAAGGTCTTGGGTTCAAATCTATTTAGCCTTTGAATAATATTTTTATTTTTAGGATAGAAAAATTACACGTGACAGAAGGAGAAACCTACACTCTTGGACACTAAAGTTAGTGCTCGTATATATAATATATGATATAATCAGATACATATCTATATATGCACAATATAAAATTTAGATCTATACATTATAGATCATGTTTTAATATATATTCTCAAAATAGGTGTACTATATGTAACTTAGGACATTTGTTGGTGTTCATAATTAAATCTTTTTCAGTTATTAAAAACAAGTCTCAAAATAATTAAATACCACAAGTAATAATTAAAGACCTTTAGATCATAACCAAATAAAATTACAATAGATGATAACTAACATCACAATGCAGTCATAACCTAACAACATAATGAGTTCAAACCAATCATAATTAACACCGCAATTAAGTCATAACTCTCATACAACAATATCAACCAAATTCTTATCATATAAACTGCTGACAATGAATGATACCGACCCTGTATAGTATGTGTCATGGTAATCTGTTATTAAATCTAAGCTGACTTACATATTATTGATTCTACTTTTCCTATCTATCTTTTTCTTTTATTCTTTTTATATAGTATTTCTCTATCCTCCAGCTTCTCTTTTAATTAAAGTACTCCTCTTTTTTTCACATCTTCGTTTGAACTCGTCGAAAAAACAATTTCAAATTTCTAGGTAGGGTTAGTGTAAGTATAACCTACCTCAATGCTAATTGTTTATTCATCTCCTCAATATTCGTTTATAATTATATTTTGTCTAAATAAAACTATTAACTTCACTAATCTTGCTTCTATATGTTCAAATCAATTGGTGACGACAGTTAGACGTATTTTAAGTTTAACATTTATATGATTCTGTACCCTAACTAAGTTATCATGACTTTAAGTTAAATAATTGAGTAATTTGTATATATTAAATATCTTTAACTAATTTTAATATTAAATTAGTAATTGTGACTCCCACTTGAACTATATACCTGAAAATTGATAGAATAAATATTATCACATATCTATAAAAAATTTATATGTGATTGATTATTTAAAAATAAAAAAAATTGCTGCCTATAAACTCAAAATTATTTCGGGAGGCATTTTTTTTTCTAACAATACTTATATTAGTCTAAACTAAATAAATTTATTTTATTAATTAAGTATTAAATGGGAAATGATTATAACTCAAATAAAAAAAACAAATCATGTAATTTGCCACTAAAAATCACAAATATTTGGAGTGCATGTAATTTTTTTAGACGAACACACACTAATGCTATATATCTTGCGGATAACTCACCCTGGATTTTTTATTATTTTTCTTTATATCTATATATTATTTTATTTTTGTTAGAATCCATAGAACTACAATAACAGAAAGTTTAAAATAACTAATACTCGTAAATAAAATGGATTTTGATGTATATGTAAATAAATACAACTCACATGGTCTTCTTATGATATTTCTTTTGTCATTCCTTTATGCTTATAATGGAAATTGAATATAGAGAGAATCTTTTAAATTGAAAGTTATATGGTGAACGGAAGATGATATGAAGTTTATATAAGATTGGCGGTGGGGAGTGGTTCTTTATAGAGGTTATGGTTGATTTGATGAATGTGAAGTATTTGTTCTTTTTTTTTTTCTTGTTGTCCAGAGATTATTTATTTTTTATTTTCTTTGGGAAAGAAAAGCTTATTCGGCAAATATTTGTTAACTAAAGGAGTACCTGTAATTATTGCTAATACCTTACTCCTGAGAGGGGTATCTCGTCAAGGTTAGATGATCATATTTTTATTTATAGGAAAGAGCAGTCGAATGAGAGTGGTGACAACGTGTGTTTTTTCACAATGGTTGTGGGTGTTGAAGGGGTTTATTTGTTTTCCTTGGTCAATGTTTCTTCGACCTGTCAAGTTAACACGTGAATGCTCTTTTAATGAGAAGGGTGGAATCTGACTATTATTGATTCAAAGTAAAGAGGTATGGGGTGTAATTTTGAGCACACGCATAGAAGGATTACCCTCTTGTCAGCATTAAGGGGACAAACCTTGTAGGAGCAGGAGGATAAAATGTTTCACATTTTATTTGCAACTTGTGTATATTTTAAAACAATGTATGGAATCAATACTTAATTCCCACCGATAGACCAAGAACTCTCTATCAACATCCGGTTCGTCCGTACGTCCACGTGGCAGATAGTGAGAATTAGGGAGCACTCAGAAATCTCGGGGTATAATTATTGGTGGTATCCTGGTTTAATCGGGTACTCTATTGTTCCCATCTTGACGTGCGTGGCTCTCCGAGCGACCGCTCCTATAATACCTAATGTCTCGAGATACTCCTAGTGTGTAAACAGTTTTGAAGTTCATAGTGTTGGTTGCTGTGGTTTCCTCCTCACATGATACGACTCGAGCCTGCAGTAACTCTTAAAACTAGTACGGTCGATGAGCTTCCAATTGTTGAATCTGTCTATGACACTCTCAGAGAAGAGATATAGCCAGGGGTAGAGTAGACTTAATCTGGAGTTTGAGATACACTCAGCCAGTTAGATAAAGGCAATCTCAAAATTCAATGTTTATACGTCCCCAACAACGTATTTTAATTATATAGACGCCATTAAAACCACAAAGCGGAAGAAGACTCCCTAAAATTCCCTAGCTTCCGATACTCTCTGGCCGAAATTCATTCATTCGCCGAACCAATCAAAAAAAGAGGAGAAAGGCAGGTAGGTCCGGGTCCTATGTTGTCTGACACTAATGCTAAATGACAAAGTGATGATAGTGAAGATTTTCGAATTGAAGAATAATTTTATTAATTTTTTTTACAAAAATATTTCATGATTTATGACATTTAGGTTGTATATGAGATTCGATAATTATTTTAGATGAGTTTTAAGATGGCTGTGTCATGTGATTGATGATTACTTTGTGCATGTCAGTTTTGTTTGATTGTTTCTAGGAATATTATTATTTATATAATATCCCCGTGATTTAATTTTTTTTTGGTTTGTTTTTAAAGTGAATTTTGGACCCATCAATAATCATTTTTTTTGTCTATTTTTTCTGAGCTCCAAAAATAGCATTCTAGATGCCTGAGAGAAAAACAAAATAGTGTGACCTTAAACTATATAAAAAAAATTATTAAAAATAAATAAAAAATCCAAACCAATTATGCCTGTCGTGGAATATTTTCTTGGATTTCGTAAATTGTTTCTAATTAGTAAAGCTTGTTTGTTATATTATTTTATATTAATTTTTTTTTAACGTTTTTAATGCTATATAATCTTGATGTATCTAAAAGTAAACAAAAATTGACTAAAATATAAAAAAAGTATTAGAAGAACTTTAGATATTTTTGCGAAGAAACTTATAGTATGATAATATGATTTTAGTTTTCAAGTAGACCTATTATTATTGTGTCTAGACTTACAAGAATTTTGCAATTGAGCTGTAATTTTTTAAAATAGATTAAGTGTTAAGAGATGTTTATCATATGTACACAGATATACTCACCCACCAATCATAACTAATTAATTTTTTATGTTGTCTTGTCCAAAATTTTAATATAAATCTAATGAAACCTTATGAATCAAAACATAGGTAAAAGGTCACCATCTTGCCATACCCTCCCCAACATGAAATAAATTGCTTCTTGAACTTTAGGCCTTTAAATGCAGGCATTCTTGTTATAGTCCCGTGTAATTAAAAATACGATTGTAGTTTCTAACATCTTAAACCGAATTTATTGCAGAAATAAATAACCATCTTTCTAACAGAGGTTTTGAAAGAGCTGAAACGTGAACTGCATGTTTGTTGCAAGGCAAGGAATAAATGACGACAAATTTGTTACGATAACGTGGTATCAGTTGAAGACGAAGCATATGCTTA
>NW_021038150.1:0-17190 GCF_004153795.1 Camellia sinensis | reverse complement strand
CGCAAGCCCGCCAAGTAACCTCCAAGCAGCTGGCCGCTGCCGCGAGAAGCCGAGCTCCATATATCCGTACAAGTGGCCAGACAGCGCCCCCCAATCAAAGTGCAGAATTATCGTCGACGTCCGACCCAGTGCGCTGAGAAGGCAGGAGAGGCACGGTGTTCGCCCGGTCGGCGAAGTAGTAGTCCCGAAAAGGAACATTGAGGGAAGCCCCGAGCATACCTCTCCACGTCCTCCTCGGGTCATCTGAGTCTCCTCCCCCAATGCGGCGACCCTGAACTGGCCTCGAAACAGAATTGCGGCACGAAGCCTGGGCAGCTAGCGGCGGCCCCCCCAAGTAGATGACCTGAGCGCGGTCACTCATCCATCGCTATGTCGAAGGGGTTCGGATCACCCCTACCCCGATGCCTGTGAGCATCAGAATCTATGAGGGTATCGTATATCCCTGAGCAGAGAAGTGGAAAGAACGGTGTTGTCCCACCACCTCTCCGGCCAAAGCGGCGAGAAGATCTGCAAGTGGAGAGCCTGGAGAGTCCTCGCAGAAGGTTGCCGAAGCCGTCGGTCACGATGCGTCGGACCGCAATCAGGGACTTCAATCATACCACTTCCCGTGCACCAGTATTCCCATACCCGCGAATGGTATGGAACCTTCCTGCAACAGAAAATAACAATTGCAAGACAACATTTCAAATAGCAGTTTTGAAAGGACAGAACGGGCATGTGTGCAAGTTTGTCAGCATTCAGGAAATACCGGGTACCGTGTGCACAAGGAAAAATACGGGGCTGTGTCAGCGTGTTTGGTGTTTCAGAACAGAGTGTGGCATATGTGCAAGTTTGACAGATCAGACAATACTGGTACCAGTGTGTTGCAGTAGATAGAATACAGTTGTGTGCGTGTGTTTGGGTGATTCAGGATTAATGCAGTGTGTGGATGTCAGTCTCAAGCAGTATCAGTGATATGTATGTTTACAGTCAACTACGGTCTTACGGCATATCAGATTTCGCAGCAATTAAAGAATACAGCTAACTATGGCAGTTTTGTATCCTACATTGCAGAAAGTAAAGGCAAAATGAAGAGTTACTCGGGAGTGCCGAATTGAAAAGTGGAGTTAGGCTCGCGTAGTAGTAGCTCAGGGGCCGCGTACCTCTTCAAACTCCGAACTGACGCAAGGCCGTCTGGGCAGAACGTGGATCGCCGCCGGGTAGGTCGCGTCGAACAGGCGCTCGCTCAGGGTAAGATTCTCGACCCCGGGTCCATCTCGTGTCGGGGAGTCCCGCCACGTGGAATGTTCGTCCGCCATGTAGAGAGTTGGTGTGTTTGAAATGGCCGGAAAAGGAAAACCGAGCCGGGAATATGAAGAGTCAACTGAAAGTCAACTCCGAAGGGCGAAAATGGCCGAAGGCCGGAATGTGGAAGAGGCCCGAAATGAAGAGGAAATAGTGAAGGGGAACAAAACCCCGAAAAAAGGCGAAACGCCGAACGAGCACCGAAATGAGAATGTGATCGGGTGAAAATATTCCGAACGCGAAGAGGATCGCGAATCCGACGACGAAAACGGCGTTAGAAGAAGAAATGGACGAAAAAAGGGGAGAAACACTCTAGAGAGAGAGTGAAGGTTTTCGGCGGTTAGAAGAATGAGGAAATAGGGCTGGAAGCCCTATTTTATAAACTCGAGGTGAAAGAACAAACTGGCCCCGACCAGCACTGTTTGCCAGTCGAACACCTTTTTGTCGTCGGCACTTTTTGGGCGATGGAAATTGTTTTTTGCCGATGGCCAGCCGGTGGCTCCCCTTTCTTGCGCCGGTGGGGTTCCCACAGCCTTGTTAGCCATATTTGAAATTGTTTTGTGTGTTCATAGCTCAAAAGTGCAAGAAAGTGCATCTCCGACATTCAACGGCCTCGCGTTTTGACTTCGGGGCCGTGTCTCCAGTGCGTGTGGCACTCGAATTCGGTGCAAGTGTACCCTTGTTGTATCCTTTGATTCAAAAAGGTTGTCCCATGTGTGTTGCACGAGCTCATCACACTATTCGGTTGCATTACATCGCACTGTCCGTACGCCACACATTTGCTTGTTATGCACGTGTTACATGCGTATGCAACACGCACCCCTGTGCATTGTCCGGCACCATTTCTCTTGCATCATCATTGCATTTCCATTTCCATGCATTGTCATGCATTCTGGAATACTGCGTTGTTGCGCATTTGAGCCGTTTACCACTCCGTGTGCATTGCATGTCACCACTGGTCTCGCACGTGTTTTGTGCATTGTATTGTTCGCGCTGTTCTGCGCATCCACTGTTTGTGCATTGCAAACCTCGCGCTGTTCTGTGCATCGCACTGTTTTGTGCATTTCCAAACCTCGCGCTGTCCTGGCGCATCGCACTGTTTGTGCATTTCAAAATTGTTCGCGCCTGTTCTGGCGCATCGCACTGTTTTGTGGCTTTCAAAATTGTTTCGCGCTGTTTCTGCGCACTGCACGTGTTTTTGTGCATTTCAAACCTCGCGCTGTTCTGCGCATTGCACTGTTTATGTGCATTTCAAAATTTCGCGCTATTTGAGTATCTCATTGCATTTTGACGATTGCATTCCATCGCACTGTGCCTGTGCATCACGTTTTGCCTTAACGCATGCGCTTTTCGCGCATCATGCCGTCGTGCAATACCGCCGGTCTTTGCGAGACCTTAAACACGCACGTCTGGCGAGACCTTAACAACGATGTCTGGCGAGACCTGAAACACGCACGGTCTGGCAGACCTTAAACACGCACGGTCTGGCGAGACTTAAACAAAAAAAAACGCACTCGGTCTGGCGAGACCTTAAAACTACGTTTCTGCCCGAGACCTTAAATCCTTGGAAGGTGTTAAGACCTTTGTGTTCGCATTAGTCGTACCACTTCGAGAGCGCGTGTTGGTCGCGCATTTCCATGCAACAATTGCATCACTGCATCATTTGCATTTTCAAAAAAAAAAGAAAAAAAAAAAAAAACATGCATTGTCAATCTACATTTTGCATGCCGGTTCTAGGGAACCTTAAATCCTCGGAAGGTTGCAATTCCTTCAGTGTTTTTCGTGCCCGAACGACGATTTTCGTGTCTGGGTAAAGCCACCGTCTGTGCTTGCGATGAGTTCCTAGGAAGACCACGGGGACGGTGGAAACTAGAGTGCGAACGGCTATGCCTAGGAAGCAAAGGTTCGGGAGTTCCGAGACCTAAAGTCTGGTTTAAATACCAGGGTTTACCCTCGGCTTAAATCTGTATGGAAGCCCCATAGGTTGAGCGGCATGTTCTACGCCTCGGTTCTGGATATGAACCAACCTAGTATATCACCCTGTTGGGTAAGATAGGAAAGTTGCAATCATTAGTCATGCATCATAGTGCATTGTCATGCATTTGGCATTGTAGATTGCATGCATTCATTGCATCGCTTCCATCATGGCTTGCGCCTTTCCAGGTTGAGCTTGGTCTGGTATGTGTCCTTACTTTTATGTTAAAACCACAGATTCTGGTGTATCGCGCCGTTCCACGTGTAATGTTTGTTGAGGGTTGCGGCACCTTTTCTGTGTTACACATGCTGCGTTATGTGGTACATGCTTCCTAGGCAAAGATTTGTTGGCTTGCGTGCATATCCATTGTATCCATGCCATCCATTGCATATTTGTAGATATTGCATTATAGATTGGCATGCATTCATTGCATCACCCTTCCGCCTTTGGCTTGCGCCTTTCCAGGTTGAGCTTGGTCCGTATGTGCCCTTACTTTTCATGTTAAAACACAGTTCTGTATGTTATCGTGCCGATTCCACGCTGATATATGGTTGAAGGTTTGCGGCACCTTTTCTGTGTTAACACCATGGTGTATGCGTACATGCCTTTCTTAGGCAAGATTTGGTGTGCCTGTGTGCCATTATCCCATCCATTACATTGTAGTGTAATTTTTGCATCCGGCTTAGGATCATTGTCCTTTCTCCAGCGGGTCGTTTCCCCACTTATTTCAATTTCCACCAATACTTGCTTCTTGCGTCTGTCTACAATACTCATAGTTCAGTGACCGTTCTATGGTAGACAGGACTTGTTATCTCCATCAATCTATTTGACTAGATGTGGTTCGAAAACCGCTCGTGATTGGATCGACGATTCAAATGCTTTGCATGTAGTTGTTGGCTTGTTTCAATTACATTGCATCTGCATTTCATGTTTATACCATTTTTGAGTATATATCGCATATCGTTTTGCCATCCACATTTGCATTGTCACTGCATGTTCCTAACCATATTTTGTACCTGTTAGTTTGTTTTTCTTTTCAAGGTACGATATTGTATGTACGGTTCATTTGAAAGCTGGTGCAACCAGACGAGCCGCACAGTATTGTATCTCCCGAGTGAGACGCATTGAGAATTCCAGTAATTCTTTACATCTTTCTGCATTGTGTGTAGTTGGTATGCTAGCAATTAAAACTGTCGCAGTTTGCGTTCATTACAGCTTTTTTGCATGATTCATAAGTTATGCTCGGCTCTGTGCATTTGTCTGCATTTTGCCCCTGCCTCCGGGCGCCACACTTCTCTATTTGTCTTGTATGCTGTCTAAGTCTTCGGCCCTTGCCAAAATGGGTCTTCGGCTTTGACATTCACTCCCGTTCTTGTTTATGACTTTCGAGTCTTTGTCAAAGAGGGCAACTTAGACACCCCATTTTGACCGTCCTCAAGACTTGGACGTCACCGTTTGAACACTCGGTGAGTTATCCTATGTTTGTGCCTTTGGAGTTCCCGGAGGTCTCGGCTCACGCGCCTTGCCCCAGGATCCCAACTCGACCGTTAGTGTCTGGTTTGCACAAACACTTTCATCTGCCCTTGAGAGCAAGTGGGCTTGTAGACCTCCCCAACCCATCGACCGGGCAGTGGCTTAGTTGCCAGCCGGCTGGTTTTGCTGTCACCGGCAAAATTAGTCTGCCGTCCACTATTTGTGCGGTCAGACTTTTTTGTGCCGGTCGGCACTTTGTTTGGCAAGATGGCATTTTGCCGCGAGCGTGTTCATCTGCTTTTGCAGATATTTTTTGGACAGCTGTATAATTTTGCTCCCCTCCATACAGTAGAGGGATCTCCCTCTTGCAAAAGGCTTGTTTGATAAGCTTTACAAGAGGCATATAGAGAGAAGTTCTCTAAGGCAAAAGAGAGCTTAGACATTTTGAGAGAGGAAAATACAGAGGAAGAGCTCTGGGTTCTGGTAGGGTTAGACATACACAAATCTATCCTCTTTTCCTTTTTCATTTTGTTCATAGGTGTTTTGTGCCTTACTATTGCCACAACAAACACCTAGGTTTCACCTTCCTCGTAGGAGCTTGAGGGTTCCAAAGAGTGTTTTGGAGGATTTTTGTCTTGGATCAAGCCGGAGCATGACAAGAGCATCTTGTTGAAGAAGGCATTCAAGGGTGAGAATAGAAACTAGTCCTTTTGTCCTCCCTTTTTTTGCATGATTTTCTACTAGTCTTAGAGCTCGTTTTGTGATATTGTATAACATAAAAAAGTTTATTTTTAAACCCTCTTTTTTGTTATTAGAGTGTTTTGTTGTTTGAGGGGTGTTGACCACCCTTAGGCCTACAAAAGGCTCATTTTGAGCCATTTTGTGTTTAGCTCCGGGATTTTGGTGTAGGTCTCTTCACACTGAAATCTTGAGGGATTTCAGTGGAAGATGATCCTTTGAAAGTCCGCAAAAAGGAGAGGGCCACCCCCTCTCCTTGTTGTCCCTGAAAAAGGACACATTTTTGCCTCTAGGAAGCCTATGCTTCGAGTGGTGCTTGAGCAGTTTGGTTTGTTTTTCATGCTTATATGTCCATGATATAACATGATTTAAAAAAGTTGTTTGGGAACTTCAGTGCATTGTTTAGCCATATTGCCTTGTAATCCATGTTGTGCCTTAACAATGTTCTAGGTTGTTAGCCTTGTTGGGGCATGTTTTAGGCTGGCATTTCGTGAGATTAGGTGCTTATTTGCCATGTTTTAGCTCTGTCCATTAGTCGTGGTGGTATCTTTGCATTGCATTATATGGCTCCTTGCATTTAGGCTTGTTGGCCTTTGAGTATGTGCATGTGTAGCATGACATCTTTGCATGAAGTTTGATGAATGGGTCAACTTGTATGCCATTCAGTCCTATTTCCTGTTGTTTGATTGCCTTGCATGCCTCTTTAATGCTTTGGAAGGAAGGCATGTTGTTGCAATGCTTCCATGTTTTGGCCATGTGTAGCCTTTGTTATTTGGCCACTAGATGCCATCTAAGAGTCTTTTGGCCTTGTTTTAACATGCTAAAAATCTGTTTTTTAGTTGTTTAATGCGTTGCCATGTTTGATCAAGATAAGTGTAGTTTCAATCGCCATTATTGATTTGCCTTGAACCACTTGACTATTCGTTGCATGTTTGGCTTGATTTTGTTTGCTGTTTGGCACCACCTAACATGATTTTAGGGCTCATGTTTTGCATGCTAATTTATCCAGTGTTTCCTCTTTCAAGTGTGCTTGAATGTTGTTTGATCATGCTTAAGTGTTATCTTATGTTATGGTTGTGTGGTTGCATTGGCCATGTAGCTCTCACTCTTTAGCACTTATGGCTACTGTTTTGGCCTTATTAGAGCTGCCTGAATTCATGTATAAGTCCATCTTGCCATCCATTTGCATTGGCCCTATGTATGCTTGCATGGATTCCATAGTGCATTGCCATGTCATGTTGCATTTCCTAGCTTGTATGCCAGGTTGCATTGCATCTTGCATGCATGCCTGTTCCTTGAATTGGTGTAGGAATTGGCCTAATTTTGTTTGATTGTTGCTACATTTGTGAAACCAAAGTGCATACTTGGTTTCTTTGGCCATCATGCATGGAAATGCGTGATGGTGGTCCGAAAACCGAGGGCCACATTCCCTTTGAGTTCATTACAATGATAAGAGACATGGTTAGTGCATACCATGTCTTGAAATATGCTGCCGATGCCTTGTTTGCCCTCTGTTGCTGTGAGTTGCAGGTTCATGCAGGAATACTTTGCCGACCGGCAGTGTAATGTGGGCACCGCACCCATTTTTCTCTGCCGACAGATTCAATTTGTGCGATGGCCATAAACACTGCCGGTGAAATTTCACGAGCCCGTGATGATTCCCCTCTGTCCAAGGAGCAGTCCTAGGTTTGACAACCTCCAGAGGAGGAAAGGAGGAAAACAGAGGCAGCTTGCGCATGGCGGCGGCTTTCCCGAGGGCGTTTTCCCCGCTTTATCTAATTAGTTAATTTGTTTAAATTAATAATTTGTAACATTTAATTAGTTGCCGTAGTTAGTTTAATTTGTTAATATTTATTCGTCCCTCGAGCGAGGCAAACCTTAATAAGTGTCGGGAGTGTGTGTATGGTCTTTCAACCTCACGTCTTTCTTTCCCTTTATTTACCTGCTAGATGGTAGATTAGGGCACGTTTAATTTAGCATACCTTATGACATGCATGTGTGCAATCCATGCATTGATGCATGCATTAGGCCGGTACATCACGCTAACTGCATCAGTACTCGAATTCAAAAATTGAATATGTGTTAACGTGCATTGTCAATGACATGTCTAGGATTAGCCGAGCCTATCTTAGCAATTTTTGTATGCGATCATTAGGCACTTAACATGACTTGGATCATGCAGTTTGCTAAAGTTCTTGGTTTTGGCCAGGAGTACCTTATAATACCGTCTTTTAGCTATCACATGAGTGGAAATTGCCATGGCAGCATGCTTAACATTGAGGCTAGATGCTTAAATGTGCTTTAAACTGTTATTGGAATGCCTGTGGGTGAAGTTGGATTGTTTGAGTTGGAAAAAACTCGTTGAATCCGTATTTAGCTTACTTGCGAGTAGCAAATCCAAGCATTTTCAAAACCCAAACGATATGCAATGTTTATTTAACAAATTAGGCAATCTAGTCTATACTTGTTGGCTGCGCGCATAACCATAGTAATTCTAGGCTAATAAATGGATGAAAGAACACGTTTAAGAGTTTTCAAACGACGATATCACGGGTTAGTAGAGGCCGGTCTTCGGACCGGGCGAAAGGGGGTGTCCATAGCTGACCTTCGCCGATCGTACCCAAGCTCCCGGCCGAGACCAACTCCGGTGATGACGGACAGTGGCCTTCGGCACCGAGTCAGGGTTCCTAAATTACCCCCATTTTAAAATATTACTGGGTGGCGACTCTGTATCTGCAAAAGCAGTCATGTTTGGCACTACTTTCAAAAAAAATCTGTCTCTATATGATATCTATTGTCTGATATTTGGACTCTTTGTTCAGATTAGAAACCGTGGCACAAAATTGAGTCCGAACTGTAGCACGTATGGCTGCTTTTCCGCCCGTTTCTGATATAGTAATCCTCAACTAAATAGCACATAGATTATCAGATTAATTTTGCTAGGAAATATTAAAAAAAGACATAGAAGAAATTAGTATTTTATTTCATCATAGGACGATCTCCGTAATAGCGTATATAATTAAAGATCAAGATAAAAAAATTTAGATTATTATCCAAGAGTCATGTCTTCTAGTCCTACAAAAAAAATAGATTTTAAATAGAAAAAATTCCTACTAAGCTAAAATAGAAACATAATTCAGCCACAAATCAAATAGCTAAACAAAATAGAACAAAATTAATTCAAATTCAAGATAATTTAAGACAAAAATTAGAAAATTTTAGAACAACTTGTAAGGTCCTAGTTATGAGGGAGTGATAAGAAACTAATAGAGATATAAAACTATTTTTAAAACAAGCAGAAAGACTTTATTAATACCCTTAAGATTATTTAGTACTTATCAAGGAATAAATCAATCAGATAAAATATCAGTAAGACAAAAATAATATAGAAATTTTTTTTTAATTCGACTGTGCGGAAAAACTCGAATACTATCAGAACAATATAGTTTAGAAAATCGTTCTAGCATCGTTAGAAAAAATAGTACCTCAGAAAGAAAAAGGAATTAAAGGACATCCAATAAACCTCAATCTCAAGTAACGAGGAAGATATAAGTTAGATATTTTGAAAAGCTTAATACCTAGGAAAACAGTGTGTAGAAATTTACAGGAAAATAAATGTTGAAAACAGCGAATAAAAGAAGTAGTAGTAAAAGGCGTAATGATGATGAAATGTTAAAAGTAGTAGAATTTAAAGATTTGAACAGAGATTAAAAAATTTATATATAATATAGATATTAATTCCACAAATATGTGTATAAGCTAGTAAGATTCATAAAAAACATATTTGTTAAACACATATGGTGACGAATGATTTTAGGTGAGCTCAAGAGAGATTTAGAAGGAATAGAAGCGTAGAATTTTAATTAGAAAGAGAAAGCTTGTATATGCAGTTAATGATAACACCTTAAATATGACCTCATTTAGGGTTTTGATTAGTTGGTGTGGGTAGGGAGGTTAAGGGCTGTTAACAGAGAAAATAGAACTAAATGTTTATATGTCTCTATGTGATAGGTTTAATGATGTCGGACAGAGTATTTTAGAAGTTATATATTTAGATATGAAATCAAAAGGAGGAATAGTTTATTTTACACCACTTTTTATTACCAACCTCAACCTTTCATAAAAAGATAAAAATAGAAATTTAAAGAGTGGAGGTATAAATAAAAGGGAGAAAAGAATTTATTAGTTTGCACAGAATTTTTAGTCCGGACTCTATATAGCAATACCACATATGACTTACTAATGATCAGATAGTTAAATATTAAGGCGTATAACGATCCCAGTTTTCCTTTTTCTTTTACTGTTATATCCGGACTTATTTGTATTGTTGTTTCGCATCCTTAACGTATATGTTCTGTTGTGGTTTGTGTTGGGAAGATTTGGAGCAGGTTGGTTGGTTTAGGAAACCAAGTTAGTTGCCCAGATTTTTCCGCTCGAGCGGGGGTTTGGGCGCTCGAGCGGGGGAATACACCTATCCAGTATGTCCTGTGGGTAGAGTTGGCGCTCGAGCGGGGAATTGGAACGCTCGGAGCGGAGGTTGTGAGTGACGCTCGAGCGGGTATTTTTAGCGTCCTGGAGTCGTGTATGCCTGTCTGTGGAAATAATCTCTGGAGGTGGTCTAGTGTCCGACGCCGGAGCGGAGTTTGGCCGCTCGAGCGGGAGCCTGTGAGTGGGCGCTCGAGCGTTACACGCTCGAGCGGAGCGGACTGTTATAAAGATCGAGATTCCGAGTTTCTGGGGATCATTTTTCATCTCCGTTTTTGATTTATATATCTAAACACTCTCTCTTCTCTTACTTCACCTTCTCTCTTAGGTTTGATCTATTCGTGAGTGGTGTTTCATACCCCAGATCCTTATTTAAAAAGATAGAGTGAGTCGAGGGCTTCCATTTAATCTGAAACGTTTAGTGTTTGGGAGCACTTTTGGAATTTGGATAATTCATCTCCGTTTTCTCCATGCGGTTATTTTTGTTTGGTAGGATTCCTACTCATTTTATAAGGTTTTGTTCTAAGTTTTGGTTATATTGATATGTTGGGTACTTTGATAATTTTGGGAAAAACCCTAGTTGTATTAATTAATTAATTTGTAGAATTAATTTAAGGAATTGGGGAATTTGGGTTAAATCATGAAATGAGAATTCATTGATTAAATGTGTATTGATATTTAAATCATCGCCCTATGAATTGTTGATATATTTATTTCCAAGTCTAGAAATAACTTTTTGGGTATCGTGGAGATAGTCATGATTGTTGGAGAATTGCGATGGTGGATAGGATTTGTATCTTAGAGGTTACTGATTAATCATATATACTCTCTATAATTTGACTTGTTGAATTAATACAGACATTGTGTGTATTGATTTGTGTGGTGTATATATGTGTTACTTACTTGTTTTTGTGGGATGAGATAGGATGTACTCCACGGTTTAGGCGGAAGATAGGGGATGACCTCTAAACCGGATTTTGTTGGGAGGAGATAGGGATGGAACTCCATTAGGCAATCACTTTTTATGTTGCATTATTTTATATTTGTATGTTGTTTTTATTTGATTGTTGTTATCAGTTCTTTACTAATATGATGTTGTTGTGTATCAAACTGGAAGTTATGAAGTGTTTTGATTTGAGCTGAGCTCATTTTGTTGTTGACATTGGAGAATGTGAATTTATATTTATAATATAGTTACTGTGTAAATTGGCAGGTTCTGGCCAATTTATAATGTTGGAAAAGTAAACATGTCTTAGACATTAATGTCATGAAACGTTTGTTTTGTGATTATTATGATGTAAGTGAGTTATCTTGTGGGTTTAACCATCCTATTGATTGCCCTATTGGGCTTTTAAATTTCATGCTTATATTTGATTAGTATGATTTCTACTGGCTGTGGCTCACCCTATATGGAACCATCTTTTCAGGTTCAGGAATAAGCTACCTCCAAGGACTTAACTTGGAAGGACTTGGATTTGAAGACCTTTTTCAGTTGTTGCTTTTTATTGTAAGTACATGAAACATTCAAGCCTAGTGGCTTATTGTATTTGAAGTTAGAACTCATATTTTTGTTTTTGTCCAAGTGTTGGCTTGGAAAGATGTAAAAGCCATAGGTATATTAAATGATATTTTCATTTAGTTAATACTCTGAATGAATGACATAATGAGATTGGTTTCTTTTAAAATTGCATTGCCAAGGATATATGTATTAATGGGTTTATTTGAGGGCGTTACAAGGGCGCAAAAGGAATAAAAGCATTACCAGCTAAAAAATTTATTCTGAAGATAATGGCAGCACTAATTGGAAACTAGAATCTGAGGATATATTAGAGATTACCCTCAAGATTAAATTTATTATACCATACAGAGAGGAAATTAGTTTTTTTTTTTTGTTCTCTGCTTTTAGATATGTATTGTTATCAGTCTATACTTATGTAGCACCAGAAAATCTGAAGTGATTGAATTGTAGTATAGGACAGGGAAGAAATCAAGGACAATTCGTATGTGATGATATTTTATATATCTCTTTTTATCTGTGTAATGACAGGATAGAAAAAAGACTATATCTACTATTATTATATTAAGTATTTATAATTTATAGTATTTGGAGATTTAGAATTAGAAAAATTCTACCTATGAAGTGTATGTATATTATTTTACTATGTATGCCAGATATTATGAATACTATATTATATATAATAGAAGTAGGTCATTTTTTGGATCAAGAATTTCATAGCTGAATATGTAGATGACATCATATGGGTTATACATCCAGCAAATATTTAG
Organism: Camellia sinensis; assembly: GCF_004153795.1. NCBI lineage: Eukaryota > Viridiplantae > Streptophyta > Magnoliopsida > Ericales > Theaceae > Camellia > Camellia sinensis. The sequence goes on along the minus strand of NW_021038150.1, from coordinate 4,949 downwards.
AATACCAGAACAACCTAACACCTAGAAGGAAATTTTTATATGACTACAGAAAGCTCAGGACCAATAATCACAAACCAACTGTAGAAGACCAATAGAACCAATGCAGTATGCAAAGTAGGAGGAAGAAGACCATAGCCAGTTCGGACGTAGTCAAGCAGACCCAAATTAAAGCGATTAAATTCATGGAAAGCGTAGACAACTTAGATAGGAGTATAGAATTACAGCCAGTTCATAATCAAGAACCCTTTTAAGATTTAGCTAATTCGACCCTCAGATATGCAGGAAGTAATAAAAGATGGGAAAAAGATTTGCAGTAAAACATGGATGACTATCCCTATGAGATCAACAGATATTGTGGGAATATATGGAGACACTTCTAGAGATCATTATAATATATTGAACTTAGGGAAAATATTGATATTGAAATCAATAAGTTCAGGTCAAAGAATAGGAATAACCGTGGAATTTTACAAATTTTATTAAAGAGATACTTATAGGATAGATCCTTCAGAGGAATGACTCCGCTCAAGCATAGCATTTACTTGATGGTAAGATATGTATCATAGGAGTTATTGATTATATGTTACCTATATATATAATTTATGTAGCAGCAAGATATGAAAAGCTTTGTATGATAAAATAGATATTAGAAAATTACCAGTGTGATTGGATGAGGTGGAGTGAATTAGAAAGACTATAGTTTATGGACAGCTTATTATGCAAGTTACCAGGCTAAAGAATAGCCACTGGAGAATTAAAATAAGAGGACTTTAGGAATAGGACCTTAGGGAATAATTTTTAGATTTTTAACTCAAAGAAAAATGTATAGAAGTTAAAATACAGAAAGGGACTTGAAAAACAAATTACGACTTTGTGTAGCGAGTTGTAATATATACTCCTCGAGCAATATGAGATGAACAAACGAAAAAAATACAAAAATATGGAAAATATAAAAGAAATTATGGAAAGAAAAATTATAGAAAACCATGGAGAAAAAAAAAATTCTTAGAAAAGTAGAACTTTTTAATAGAAAAAGTATAAGAAAATTACCCAGAGAAGAAAAAAAGATAAAAGAAAACAAAGATATGTTAGAAAACCCAACAGTAAAAAATGCAATTGTTTTATAGTGGAGAACCCAATCATTTTGCCAAAGAACTGCCAAAAAGACAAAGTTGAAAACCAATACTAAATAAACAGATAGAAGACTACTATTATAGAGACTTAGAAGAGATATAGTTAGCAATGTGATGATTCAGAAATATTTAGTATAGTCAGCGATTATGATATTCAATAGAAGCCATAGTTCAGGGATAGTGATCAAGAAAGTGATACTAATATAGATAATTTTTAGACAACTCAACCAAAAATAGGATTAACACCTTCCCAAGAACTTTCTTATGATGGAGTGTAATCCAAACTGAATGTCGCATTAACTTTCAATAGATTAGGATTTGATACCACTAGATTGAGCTATTGTAATTTGGTTTCCAGCTAGAGGATTAAACGAGTTTAATGTTATATGCAGCCATAACTTGATTGTTGTAGTCTGTCTAGAAAAATTAAATATGACACATAAGATTAGCCTTATGGAATCTAAGGAAGATTCATAGTAATGGAAAGCAGAGAATTGCATTTAACCATTAGAGAATTAGAACACAAGTAAGAGAACTTAAGATACAAAAACATGAGATAGGAAACTAAGACCCGTTTTGAATAGAATGTTTTAGAATTAGAAAATAGACGCTTAACAGCAGCTAGGAACAATTTCATATAAATACCCTTTAAAAGACAAATGATTGAAAGAAACATATGAATTCATTAGAATTAGTCAAACCAGTTGATTCTCAACCTTTTAGTGGTCAATATTCTAAAGCCCAACCAGATACTAATCCTTACCATTTAATTATCCGTTATACCTAACCAAAATCTAGTTGAATTTTTCTCTTTTTGGTTTTTGTAACAAGTTTGCAGCAAAAAACCCTTAGTATAATTGCCATATTAAGATACAGGAGCTAGTAAATCATATAATTGAACAAACAAGTTGTTCCCCCAGGATGGAGCACGACTTTAACAACCCAGCTTTAGTTAGTTTTATAGCAGACGAACTAAACAGATATAGCACACATTGCTTCAATGGAGCAAAAATTAGTTTTCATCATCTAGTTCTCGAAGATCAGCATATAGAGTGGTTCCCTTTACTCAGTTGATTGGAAATACCGACAGAATCATCCTTTCATCTTAGGACTTAATTTTCATCCTTAGCTTACAAGTGGCTGTTGACTCAGTCAAAACAACTAGTTTCTTCAAGCGAACTGTACATACACCAACAGCTTATGGCCCTATTCACCATCCCTATCTCAGAGTTGCGTGCGAAGCCGTGGGGACCAATAGGAGAAGATTCAGTTCCAGCTAGTTTTGTATTTCCAAGTAAAATATTTTTCCCGACCTAGCCCAAAATATAATACCTAATTAGATAAGCAAATACGCTTGTAAGAAAATTCAGATAACAGAAAATTATGATTAGAAGAATTTGATTTTGAAAAAGGAAGATTATTGGAACTTTAGAAGATTAAACAATCAGCTAAGTGTTTAAATTAATTTTGCAAAAATAGGACAAATAAAGAAAAAACCTATATACAGGAGAACGAAAATGATTTAGATGAGGTAAAAGATTGCTGAAAAACAGAAATTTTAGAAAAGCAGCCCATGAAATATTGGGAAAGAAATTAAAAATTTTAGCTAGTCTAGATAGGAAAAACCAAGATTATAGTTACTTCAGCACCAAATAGATCATACACCAGCAGATAGAGAAATTCGAAAAGATCAAGGAATTACTATCTGCGAGGTACATTTCTTCTCCGCTTTTTCACTTCTGTCTCGTACTTTCTATACTCTGTACACTGCACACACTGCGGACTGCTTTACACTTACTGTATACTGTACACACGGCACACACATGCATTCTGCTTTACACTAACTGTACACTGCTCACACTGTACACTACACACAATACAAAACACAACACACGGCTCTGCGCTTTTTGCTTCGTTCTGTATATCCTGCTTTATCTGATGGTCATACTGACATCTGTTTTGTAGCTGTGGGTTTACGCCTACTTCCCTAGGCTTGCCCCCGTGCCAGTCGCGGAGCCTCCTCCGGCTGTCCCGTTCTCGAGTCGCTTCGACGAGAGATGCACCCGGCGACCACGGGAGACATTCAGCTTCTTCCGCCGATATTTTGACACCATCACCCCGGCCGAGGTATGCTTTACTTTTAGTTCATTTACCTTCGCTTTCCCACTGCATGTTTCAATAACAGTAGATAACAAACTGTCCGTCACTTTCAGATCACATGGCGGCCATGGGCCTCCTTGCCGTCGGCGATGCGGGGTCGGTTCCCTGGTGCTGAGGAGACCTCGCGTTTCCGGATCTTGCTAGAGGGCCCGGTCTGTCGGGCTTGGTACCTGGGGGAGCGTTTTCTACGCCAGACCCGCGGGTTACCTGAGCAGATAGTCCCGGCTCACCCTCCTGCAGAGATGAGGGAGACCGAGGGGCTGACCACTGAGCAGCTGGATGATTACTCCATCGGCTGGGAGGAGGCCGGCTTCCGAGGCACCGGCGACTATCAGGAGTACGTGCGGACGTACCTGATGCGCCCCCTGAGTGGTCGTCGAGCAGAGGGAGCCAGGCCTGTAGCATCGGCGGCTGGGGCCGGAGCGGGAGCAGGGGCTGGATCTTCGAGGAGGGCCCGGGTCCGTGGTAGGGGTGGAGTGCAGGGAGGACGGGGAGTTGGCTGGCCTGGCCTGCCCGCCGTACTGACTTTCCAGGGGCAGGGTGGGTCGACCTATCAGATCCCCTTCGCCCCTCCACCGGCTGGTCATGAGTTCATTGATGCCCCCGACTTACCGCCGGTATGTTCTACTGCATTTTGTACAGTTATTCATTTCAGTTTACTTGATATTCCACAGAATATCGATGCATCTGATACTTTTGCAGGCTTCTTCTGAGTACACCCGTCAGTCATTGGCGATGAATGCCTCGATGATGGGGATGCTCCAGCGGACATTTGACCTCCTAGCCGTCTACAGCATACCGGTATGTCCTTCTAACACTGGCCTGAAACCATTCATACACTGCTTTACATAATCTAATGCACGGCACAACACCTGATACACTGATCTCACAGTATCTGAACACTGCATACACTGCATTCTGCATCGTACTCTGTACTGATAAACTACTCACGGCATTCTTACACTGTACTCACACACTGCATTCTGCACTGATAAACTGCTCACGGCATTCATACACTGTATTCTGCATTGCATTCTGCACTGATAAACTGCTCACGGCATTCATACACTGTATTCTGCATTGCATTCTGCACTGATAAACTGCTCACGGCATTCATACACTGTATTCTGCATTGCATTCTGCACTGATGCTGTCTACAGCATACCGGTACGTCCTTCTGACACTGGCCTCAAACCATTCATACACTGCTTTGTATAATCTGATGCACGGCACAACACCCGACATACTGATCTCGTAGCATCTGATACACTGCATACACTGCATTCTGCACTGTACTCTGTACTGATAAACTGCTCACGGCATTCATACACTGTATTCACATTGCATTCTGCACTGATAAACTGTCTACAGTATACTGATGCATTTCACTTTTGTGTACTTTTTCAGCCTCCTTTCCAGATTCCCATAGCAGGAGGTGCTCCAGCTAGACCTGCTGTCCCTGCTCGGGGGAGAGACGAGGAGGGCAGGATATTTCCCCGCACTAGGGGTGGGTGTACTCACGTCGGGAGCAGCTCGCGAGCTGCAGCTCCGGACGATGATGACGACGACGAGGAGTCAGAGGCGGAGGCAGGGTCATCGGAGGAGGAGATCGGAGACGGTTCTAGCTCGGGCTCTGACGACGACGCTGACGATGCT
>NW_021038148.1:0-12705 GCF_004153795.1 Camellia sinensis | reverse complement strand
AACCAAAGAGTCCAAATCCGGCAAATCGTTTTGAGAAAACAGATTTTTGAAAGAAGTGCCAAACATGGACTTGCTTTGCAGATACAGAGTCGCCACCTAAATATTTTATTTTGGGAAATTTAGAAACCCTGACTCGGTGCCAAAAGGCCACGTGTCCGTCATCACCAAAGTGGCCTCGGCTCGGGAACTTGGGTACGATTGGGAAGGTCACTTCGTGAGCAGCCCCCGCTCGCCCGGTCATAGACTGGCCTCTACTAACATGATATCAATTTTTGAAAACTTTGTGTGTCCTTAATCCGGTTATTAGCCTAGGTTACTATGTGATGCGCACAGCATACAAGTATAGACCGGGTCGCCTGATATTGGAACAAAAAAACATTTCATGTTCGCTTTTTTGAAAGATGGTTTGCTACCCGCAGGTAGGCTTAAACATTTGATGATTTACTCCAATTCAGATAACCAGCCTCCACCCACAGGCATTTAGGCAGTTATAATCAAATAAGCACATAGCCTCATGGTAAGCATGCTATTCATGGCAGTCACTCCACACGCATGCAAGGATGCTAAAGCATAAAACTTACCGAGTACTCCAAGCCAAAATAGAAACTTCATTAAAATCATGCATGATCCTAACTATACAGAAATGCCTAATGCAACACATGCAAAAATGCAACTATAGCAGGCTCGGCTATTCTAAACATGGCATATGAAATGCTACAGCTAACATGATTCAACTTTGAAATTGAAATACAATGCAGTTAGTATGATGCGCCGATGCAAACATGCTGTCATACATGTATGGCTAATTTAAACATGCCCTAATCTAACCATCAAAAGCGGATAAATAAAAGGGAGAAAGACGTGGGGTTGAAGACATACAACACAACACACGCACACTTATTACAGTTGGCCCTCGCGCAGAGGTCCGAATAAATAATACAGTCCCAAATAAAAGAATATTATCAGTCCGAATATTACAGTCAAATAATATACAAATTCCTACTAATAACAAATTAACTAAGAAAGTAAATAAAACTGGCATGCAAGCCAGGGCTGCCTTGCTTCTGATGAAAGATGCATGTCTGGGCTGCTTGCGCGGAAATCCACTGGGATGCCCCAATTAGCCTCTGTTTACAACTTGTTCTTGAAATGCGCGCCAAGCTCCCAAAAAGTTGCTGATTCTTTCATTTTGCTGCAACAGAGAGCAGGAAAGGGACATAGCAATGTATTTTTCACAGGTATATGCATGCCTCGATCCTCGTGCCACCAATCACGCATACCGAGGCATGATGGCCGAGGAGTCGTAATGCACAATTCAATATAGGATGAATGCACATGTAAACACGACAAGAACCTAACTCCATCATGGGTAATCGGAGTGCGTGACTGGGGAATTGAGACGCGCTCCGTCACTCGGAGTACGAGAACGTACCTCGTTTCCCGTGCCCGGGCTAACTCCTATCCCGAACACGATGCAATATGCATGATATGCATGAAACGCACTAAGATACAATCCTAGCATACACAATGCTATGAAAATGAGATGCCTCGAAATGCGTGCACACGGCACGCAAACTGAGAAAATGACAGAATGGCGATCTAAGATACAACCTAGTATGCACTGTGCTTGTGAAAATGAGATGCTCGAAATGGCGTGCACACGGGCACGCAAACTGAGGCGATGGCATACGCAATGCAATATGGCTAAAATGGCATGGAAAATGTAACATGGACTTATACTAACATGAGAGAGCCTCAGCCACACTCACATAAGAAGCCGGTAGATAAAAAATGAAGTGCCTCGAAATGCGTGCACACGGGCACGCAAACCGAGGCAAATGGCATACGCAATGCAAATGACATGAAAACATGATATGGGCTTATACCAACATGAGAGACCTTCAGCCAGATTTAGAACCGTGACTACAAATAGAGTCCGAGCTGTAGTGAGGTCCCCCGCGGGCTTGTTACAACAACTCACTTAAAATTCGATCAAGCACTCATTTTTCTAACTTTTTCCAACTCTTCTCTCTCTCTCTCTCTCTCTCTCTAGCACCCTTCCTCTGAAATCCTAGCCCTAAACACTAGTTTTCTCTTAATTTCTACCAAGATCCACCTTAAATCTTCAAAGAGGGTTGAAGAACAAGACTTGACTAAAAGTCCTACTGATCGTTTTCTCATTTCTTGAAGCTTGAAGTTGGGTATTCACCATTTGCCTTCAATCTTGAGGTAGGGGTACTTTTAAATTGTTATATTCTTGATTTGAGATATATATGTGGTAATTTCTTAGGTATAATATGATATGAGATATTTTTGTTAAATTAAAGTGATTTGTTTAGTTAATGGGAACTTGTAACAATTTTGAGAAAGATTGTAAAAGTTTCTTGCTGATTCTTTATGTTGGGAATGAATATTGACTTTTTACATGCTAAGGGGAGGAAAGCCCCAATTTTTCTAAAAACCCTAATTCTCAAATTTGATTTAATAATGGGTTTGGCTGAATTGACTCTTAAATCTTGAAATTGGGTGAATAATTATGGAAATGGTGTTGAGACCTGATATTATTGAATTTTCTTGGATATATGTATTAAAATAGATAAATATTGAGATTGTGGAAAATGGTGGGATTGGAGAAAACCTTTATTGTTGATACAATAAAATGTTGTTGTGAATTGAACAAGCCTTAAGGAAATTGGATTTGAAAACTCATGCATCATGTGTATTATAATTTTCTCATGTGTTTTTAAAATCTTGTAGATGTTTGGGAAATGTCAAAGGGGGTAAATAACATATGAGTCCGGGTAGTTGAGTCGGGTTTCGGTAACGGGTTGTGGTTGTATTTGATACTCGCGCGGGGAGTCAAAGTGCCTAATTGCCTTGTTTCTGCATATCATTGGAAGAATGTGGGAATGGTTTTTAGGTGTCCACGTGCTTGCCATTTATAGAGCCGGCGAATGTGGAACAACATGATTTTGGGTGCTCACAACCCCGTCATTTCAGGAGTCGGCAAAAGTGGAGAGAGAAAAGTTTTTGGTGCCCGTCGCCTCGCCGTTATTAGAGTCGGCAAATGTAGGAATATTTTCTATATATAAATCTATATATGTATATTGGTTTCATGGCTCTTGCTTGGGATGCCATAGCGTATTTACCACCCCATTGTTGTGGATGAGTGTTTAAATTGGAATAAAGCATTGAACATTTTTGGTTTTAAAAGAGAAAATTTGAATTTTATCCTCACAAGTGCATGGCATGATCATATGCATGTCAATTATTTATATAACTTGTTAAATGTATTTCCTACTGAGCACTAGCTCATCCCAAAACTAACCATTTTTCAGGAAACGATGTGGATGCACAACCTAAATGATTGGCTTGGGGAACAATTTTTGAACGGGGGCACGGAAGCTCTCTTTTGATGTTTTGTGTTAAGACTCGGGCTATTCTTGTTTGGGAATTTAGACTTCCATTTTTGTGTATTCAAGGACACTCCTTGAAAAGATGTTTGCCCTTGTTGGCTCTTCCTTTGCATTAATTATCTTTTGTCTTTTGAACTATTATTATTTTGTTGATAGATGTAAACAAGGACATGATGTAATCACTGGAATAGTTCAATGGAAAAGAGATAGTTATGAAATTTTATTAATGTTATTATGGACTTATTCTCTCTCTCTCTCTTTCTCTCCTATATTGGATAAACCCAATAGAGCATATTTGATTGAGGCAACTTAAATTCTGGGGCATTATGTATTTAATTTCTTGAATTTCTAATTATGCATAGTAGGCAATCTAAAAAATTTTGATTTTTCAGAAACAGTAGCAAGTAGATATTACTCATATATGTGAATTCCTAACTATACATAGCAAGTAAATGGAACAATTACTCCTAGGGAATTACAAAAATATTACAAACAAAAGCAAAAATAGTGAAATAAATCTATTCAAGAGCAGTAGAATTTCTATGCAAGTGAAACAGTGAGCGAATCAATTTCCAGTTTCCAGTGAACACGTTTTGTAATTAGTCTCCAAATTAACAGTACAATCCTAATTACATATGAATCTATTTGTTAATTCCATTAGAAATATATAATCTGTTTAAGATTATTGTACAAATTGTGTGAATTAAATAAAATAAATAGATTCATATTTAATAATTTAAATTACAGAACAAGAAAACATGTTGGAAATGACAACTAGATTGAACATAAATGCATAACAAGAAACCATAGAAAAGAAAGCAAACCAAAAGTTTTGTGGTACCACAGCTTCCTTAAAACAGATTTTTCGCCTCACCGTGGGTGCTAGAGGCATGTCAGCGTCTGTCTCCCAGAATACGATGATTCAGACTCGCTAATGCAAAAGCACCTTTTGTTAGCTCCGGTGAACCGACAATGGAAGTACGCTCTCACACAAGAAGAATATTACATAAGCAAATAGACTTTAATATAAAAGCAAAGAATTTTTGTGTTGACAACCAAAGAAGTTGGTCTCTATTTATACACAAAAGGGAAGAGAGGAGGAGTCTGATAGAACAGAAGTGTGTGAGTTGCACACTCTATATACACATTTGTGTATATCTGCAGCCATCGGCCCAAAAAAGATTTGGTTGATGGGCCACCAATCTAACCCATTCCAGCAAGCCTCAAATAGACTTGGCCAAAAAAAGATTAGATTGATGGGCCACCAATCTGGCCCAGCCAATCCTTACTCAAGCCTCAAGCCTTAAGATCCAAGACCTGACAGATAGCCTCGGCCTGGTCCAGTGCAAGCGAGCGGGCAGTGCACGTGTGTAGACACCCCATTTTTGACCGTCCTCAAGACTTGGACGTCACCGTTTGAACACCCGGTGATCATCCATGTTTGTGTTCATTTGGAGTTCCCGGAGGTCTCGGCTATGCGCCTTGCCTCAGGATCTCCGAACTTGACTGTTTTGTGCTTGGTTTGACACCAAACACTTGTGTTTTGCCTTTGAGAGGCAAGGTAGGGCTTGTAGACCATCCCCACCCATCACCGGCCATGGCTTGAGGCCACCGGTTGTGTTTTGCTTCTACTGGCCAAATATTTGGCTGGCCGGCACTATAGATGGCCGGCCGACTATCCTTTTTTGGTCAATTGTTTTTTTGAGCAGCCGACTACTGTTCATCTGCTTTTACAGATATTTTAAGACAGCTGTATATCATTTTGTTCCCCTCCATACACGTGTATGTTTTATGGAGGGATGCACTCCTTGTTAGCTTACCTTGTAAGCTTTACAAGATTGGCTCCTCAATAAAGAGGAGCCCTCCTCTCTTGGCCACTAGGTTAGACACTTGAGAGAGAAAAACATTTTGGGAGGAGCTTTTCTGGTTTTAGGTTTTAGTGGTTTGATATATATTCTATCTCTATACTCTCTCTCTCACTTTTTAGCCTTAGTGTGTGTGTGTTTTGTCTCACTTTTTGCTCACAAGCACCCACCATTACACCATCCCTTGGAGCTGAGACCTCATTGAGGGTTGTTTTTAAGGTTTTTGAAGCTGGTTTCAACCTAAAGAAGCTGCTAGGTCCATCCATCTTGTTGAAGGGGTTTCTTCAAGGGTAAGAAACTAGTCCTTTATTTCCCATTCTTGCATACTTATTTTTCCTATCTTAGAACTGTTTTGTGCTTAGTGTTATAACATAAAAAATTTCTATTTTTAGGGCCCTCTAAATAGTTTGTTTAGAGTGTGTTTGTGGTTTGAGGGTGTTTGACCCCTCTTAGGCCTTGAAAGGCCCCATTTTGAAGCCTTTTGACGTGAGCTCCGGAGCCTGGTTTTGGGCTCCTCCCACTGAAATCTTGACGGGATTTCAGAGGTGAGGATGTGCCTTGAGGTCCAGGGAGGAGAGAGGTCACCCCTCTCCTTGTTGTCCTTGAAAAGGACCATTTTTGGCCTCTTGAGGGAGCACCTAGCTAAGGCTTCATGTTGACATGCCCTTAGTTGTTTTTTTGTGCTTAATTATGTCATAATATGCTTCGGTTTTTACATTGGTTTTGGTACACCATGCAATGCTTTAGCATACCTACCTTGTAATGCCATGTTTAGGCCTTAACATGCCTTAGGTTGAAACCCTATATGCTTGCCTTGGATGTCTCTTTAATGCTTTTGAAAGCTTGTGTAGCATGCTCCATGTTTTGGGCATTTGTGCAATACTGTTTGAATTTGAGCCACTTAGATGCCATCTAAAGGAGTCCCCTTTGCAATGGTCTAGGTTCTGGCCTTGGAATCTATTTTAAGTCCTCGATTAGCACTTTGAGGGTCTTGGTTGGCTTAACCATGGTTCACAGTCCTTTGACTTGTTTACAAGTACTTGTGGGCCATCCATTCTATTGCATGCTTGGTCTATTTTTGGTTTGCTTGGTCGACACCATCTTAACATGAGTTCCAATGCTTACCTTGCTGCCATATGTCCCATGATTGCCTCATTCAATGTGCTTGAGAGTTGCCCTTCATTTGTGCCTAAGTGTGCCCTTAACCATGTGTATGTGTGTTGATGTGTATTTAGTCCTTTATGTTTTGTCACTTTGGACCACTGTTTTTAGGCCTTATTAGAGCTGCCAAACATGTTTAAGTCATATTTGTTTGCTTGGCGTGCTGTACCTTGTATGATTTGTTTGCATGCTTTGCATTGTGCACCTCGGCATTCCCATGTTGCTCTTAAGCTGCATGCCTAGGTGCCATGCATCTAGCATGCATGTCTGTGTCCTGATTCTAGTATAGGAATTGCGGCTTTGGTTGTCTGCCATTTGCATATTGCATTTGACATCCAATGTGCCACACTTGCGTCCCTTGAGCCATCACGCGTGGAAATGTGCGATTGAAGTGTGTTCCGTGAGAATCCGACGCGAGCAATGATTCCTATAATATACGCATTACCCATGATAAAGGGAGGACATGATTGGTGCCACTACATTCGCCGTTGAATTGTTATTGCCTTATGCTTCTGCCTGCCCTCTGTTTGTGTCCAATTGGCAGATTTTTGCCAGAGAAAACTTTTCTGCCTCCCGACCCGGCAGTTGCTAGTTGGCGACCTGGCAATCATTATCCCTCAAAGACACAGTAGAGACGTAAAACCTCGCTTACCGCGGGCAGGAAGTAGCGCGAGCCCATCTCTATACAAATCCACTCTCACACTGGCCGTCTCGCTACAAGCGCTAGGCGCTGACAATATACTTCTATATCTACCATCCCTCCCCGTTACCCGTACCGCCATAGAACTTACAATGCGGTTGCACGACCGTCGATGTGGCCGGCCGAAAGTGTCACTAGCGGCGTTCTCGCGCGCGTGCCTATCCATATCGCAGAGACTCGTTAAATAGTAAATATATCCTGCCCCGCTTTGTATGTCACGTTCGCTGCGAAAGTACGATCCGAATACAACTTACGGCTCAAGTCAACTCATAGACGCCTCTGCGTGAAGTCTCCTTGCTGCAGATGCCTCATCTCGTCGCGAGCGCCACGACGAATGAGCCGAGCTACGCACTTCGTGGGCAGATTCTCAGGGCCGACATGTGTCTTCTCCAGGACTATTTTCCGAGGGCGTTCGCTCACTCCTTTTTCTAGTCTAAATGACGCCATAGTCCTGAAAGCGTGGATACGACTCATACCATTCTATTGCCACTCGTCAGTCGCGTAACTCTATCTCACTATACTACGTGCACGAGGATCTCTGCGACTGAACCATCCTAAGACGTCCCGCACAGCGACGTTAGTTAATTTGCTAATATTTTTTCGGTCCCCCCCCCCCGAGCGACGGGGCAAATCTGTATAAGTGTGGGTGCGACGTTTGTGTGCATGTCTTCCAATCCCCCACTTCTTCTTGCCCTTTTATTTACCTGCCTTATGATTGGTAGACTAGGCCGATATTTAAAAATTAGCATACCTTTATGCTCATGCATATGGGGGCATTCATGCATTTGTAGCCATGCATCTAGGCTCGCGTACATCACGCAACTGATATTTGATACTTCAATTTCCAAATTGAATACATGCATCAAATTTGATTGATGCATTTCACATGCCACTCCTTAGGTTAGCCGAGCCTACTCTGAATTACATCCTTTAATGTGTTGCATTAGTCAATTGACATGAACTAGAACCAGTCATGTTAGCTAAACTTGAAGTTTATGTTTTCAGGGCACGGTAGTACTATGTAGTATTTCCTGCTTTAGCATCTCGCATAGTGCGGAATGCTATCATGACAGCGATGCTTACCATGTGGCTAGCATGCTTTATGTGATAAATGCTTGGATCGCCTGTGGGTGAAGGTCGGTTAATTGCCTGGTTGAAATAAGCTCATTGATACCATGTTTTTAGCCTACTTGCGGAGTAGTAGCAAAATTCCAAAATGTTTTCAAAATCAAACGGATATGCAATGGCATATTTCCAAACATTAGTCGATTATAGCTATACTGTGTGGGCTGTGTGCTAACATAGAATCAGAGCTAATAAAGGAATAAGGAACACATAAGGTTTTCAAAACTAGATATCATGGTTAAGTAGAGTGAGCGCGATCTTCAGCATCGGCGAGAGGGGGTGCTCATAGCTGACCTTCCCCAATCGTACCCAAGCTCCCGAGGCAAAGGCAACTTTGCAATGAGGACACGTGGCCTTTGGCACCGAGTCAGGGTTTTCCTAAATTTCCCCATTAAAAAATATTTAGGTGCGGCACTCTGTTTGGCAAAGCAGCGTCCATGTTTGCACTTCTTCCCTTTTGCTCTCCAAGAATTGGATCACAATATTTTAGATCATAGGAGATAGTGTTACTCAAAAATTATCATTGTAAGATTACATATCAAATCTTCTTTATATTAGGCTCCTCATCTTGTAGAAACAAACGTCGTCGATATATTTTGTAGAAGTGGACTACCCGCAAGCATCGAATCAGTAAGAGACCTCAAAACTCTTAAGATTGCATCGAACCTACCGAGTCGCGAACTTCAACTTGATCTGTCCCTTCTCAGCCTGAGTCTGTTAACGAATAAACCAACCGAATCGTTTTGAAACCGATCGATGAACCCAATTTGGACATGCGATAGATAGCCGAGTTGGGGGCTGATACGAAGTCTACAGTAAAGTCTTCAACAATTGATAGACAAGCATGCTTAACTAAATGGTGGGCCGAACGTTCAGAGATCTACGTTGTCCGTACTGAATCGCGCAAATATGGGAATCAATCTAGCCAGAGGGGATAAGAGGTACACTTCTGGACTTAATAACTCAATCATCTCTCCTTTTTTCTTACTCGTATAATTTTTGTCTAAAACCCTCGTCGCGCTTTCGGGTTTTCTAATCCCTTTCTGTCCGTAGTTACCATCTTGTGCTATTTTTCTTCTGTGTTTTTTCGCCCCATTTTCTTATTTATTATTATTTTTCTTCGTTATGTTTTCCTTTGTTACGTTTTTTTTTGACCTTCGCCTGCTTGACTTGGTTCGCCCTTCTGGGGCTCCCCTTACCTATAACGTTCTTTCGACCCCAACGAGTCTCTCAATGATGGAGAATTTTCAATCTGCGGTCCCATGTTGATCATTTTGAGATTTCTAGGTCATGCTAAATCACGAGAATGGTTGTTGTCCCTTACCCAAATAGTTCTACGATGAATGTCGGGGGCTTCATCTCTATGGGTCCTGCGAAATTTGCCCTGTATGGCTTAGTATTGCGTAAACTCCGAATAGGTGCTCCTTAGCAATAATTTTTTTTTCTTCTTAGATTAGGGATTCGGCTTTCTTGTCGGTCTCCATTGGCTTGAGAAACTGACCATTGTCATCTTGCGAATTATACAAGTTGGCACTGACAGTTTATTTGCCCCTAGTTCAATGACTGCCTTCGAATCCAGCGATGCAAGCTTCATATTAAATCACAATCTGACCTTAGGGTCCCAGTTAAAGAGCTGGTCTTTTCCATGTCCATATCAATGCAAGCCTCTATCTGAACTTTTTCGAAATTTGATTGTTGAACATTGTTGAATCAAAGATTCCCAAAGAATAGCAAGAGCCACCGTCGGAGTCTCCCAATGCGAGAGTGATCTCACTCGTGGTGTGTAGGCCACATCTTGCCTTTTTTTCTAAGCTATGTCGTATCGCTGATCCATTATCAGAAAAATAATTTTTGAAATCTTTTAATCAACGTATAAAGCTTCGGCTATCGTTCATTATGTTGGCACTTCACAGGATCAATGAGTAGAAACCAATCGTCAACTAAGGCATCAGCATCTCTCTATATATCTCAAAGTAGCCTTCGTGAACTCAACGATCTATGAGCTCCTCAGTATTGCATATAAGGGCGTGTTGCGTGTTCTTATCCTATCATACTTAGCTTCGAGACTCAAGTAGATTTACCCCTGTAATCACCTGATGTGGAAACAACTTCCTACATCCGTGTTTCCTCGACCACGCCAAAGTTGATAGGAAAAAAGTGTATTGTATGACAACTATTGGGGTATATGTAAATATTTCCACCTACCGGCACCAAGAAAGATAGCGGATTAAAGATGTGCTGCAGTTCATTCAGATTTTGGCGTCAACAGATGAGAAAACATGAACGTCTCTCCACATACATGTAATAGTACAGTTGCATATACAGTGGATATTACTAGATAAATCTCTAACACGTGATATCCGAAGTGAAACACCGCCCACAACTCCCCTAACTATCTGATACTTCAGAAGCATAGGTTCGTAGTACTCGAGACCAGCGCCAACTCAAGAAAACACTCCAAAAACCATGCTTCAATCTAGTCTAATACTGCTTGCGTGCGACGCACCATGCAGGAGTTAATATGACGTGCCCTACTGTAGTGACTTCAGTCGCCGATACAGATGTCATTATCTTCCCAAGTTCCATTTGATACAGAACGTAGACCTTTTAAAGGAACCTGGTGAAGGCGATGACCTATTTAATCGGTATCAGGGTGTCAGTCTCTTAGGGATAGCGATGTCCTGAGGGAAACAGTTATCAGCAGTAGAGTAAGCAGTTATTCGCTACACCTGTGGATGGGCTGTTTTGGCGCGAAACCTGCTGTTTGTTTTTCCTTTCAGTTCAGAGGGCGAGAGTTGATACAGAGTGGATAAGTATTCCCCCTTGCTGCAGGCAAGAAATATCTGACCCGTCAGTCACCGTTCAGTACAGCGGAAACTCATGACGACGCAGATCAGAAGAGATTGTGGTTATGACGCCGCATTAGATGCCAAGGGATCACTCTGGCAAAGTGAGGCCAACATTGATATGTCACATCCAACCCAGGTCGCTTGTTTGCGCACCCAGTCTGGGGGCCCCCCCAGCTGTATCAGGCTCGCCGAGCCACACCATTTGAACTAATGGGGAGTGATAGGTGATCTCCAGAGTTTGTGGCGGTCTCGCCTACGGAATGTCAGCTTTCACCTCCAAGCTGCCAACCATAATGCCGGAAGTTTGTACCCCAGAAGGGACCCCCGTTATGGGGCGAGTAATTGTCGATTGAACTTAGCCAACCGGAAGAGGCCTCCAGCTATGGTAATGACATAATCAACATCAACCGAAACCCTCGATCAGGCTGAGCCAGAGGAAAAGACAAAGCGAGCGAAGATTGCCGATCCCATTGAAACAAACTGCTGCGGGCAGTCGAGGCTTAAAAGTCGGGGGATGAATAAGCAACAGATATCCGCGCAGTTGTGGCAAAAACTGTGGAGGATGCTTTCCCCACTCCACCTAAGGGGAGTTCAAGTTCAGTTGAAAATTTTTGGGATATGGGCCTATTGACTCCGACCGCCTAAAGCGCCTGACCACCACACGCCATGCATGGCAGAAACAAGTGCTACTCAGGCAACCAAAAGGCGTCTAGTAAAAGTTATTTTCCTAGCCTGCACCCTATTTCCCAAGCCTTACACCTCCGCACCACCATGCTCCTCGACGCTCTCTGGGGTGATCGAAACTCTCTAATCGAAATCAAAATAAAGCCAGGTCGGGGCGATGGCGCTCTCAGTCATGAATCTTGAACTCATGCCAAAGGCGAAAACAACGTCAGGTCATGGCTGATGTGACGAAAACCCAACTGCTAATCGTGAATTTAATTAATAATTAATATATGCTTTAATATCTAAATGAGATATGTGCCACTGTGTTTAAGTAGTTCATACATTGTCCCAATTGGAAACTAATCTATGTGAAAGCTCGGCTTTGAACTGAAATTAATAGCCTCAATAGGTCAGAAAATAAAATTGAGTACATGGATATGCTAATGGGATTCTTAGACCATTGAGGTTTAATTGGAAGAATTTATTTCGTCTAATCTTAAGTGTGTTTGGGTGGGTCTTAATTGCAACTTTCACACTGGCCAATTAAAGGCGTAAGCTTAGAAATCGTAGAACGAAATCATAATTATAATCAACATGATTTTTAGGACTTAATATCAAGTTTACAAAATCTAATTAGAATGAATTATCTTGATTATATTAATTAATTATGTGTTTAATTTAATATGTGATTAGTGTGAACATATGTGTATGGACATGAAAAAAAATATTTGAATAATTGGTTTACATGAATAAATATCATTTGGATTTTTAGGAACACTTGATAAGCTGTTATGGAGAAACTTGATTTAGTTCCTACTGGAATTGTCTGTGATCGGATTGAGCCTTAATTGCAGACTACTCTGAGTAAATTGAGTTTTATGATAACTTTCGATTAATTTGTATTTGCCCAAGATGTGCCGATT
>NW_021038147.1:0-13318 GCF_004153795.1 Camellia sinensis | reverse complement strand
ATAATTGTAATTACCCCTCTTTCATCTTGTTCTTGCAATGAATTTCATGGCAAAATGAGAATGCCAGGATTAGTTCTAGCATGTTGAAATAGAGCATAATTCATGCATTGCATGTTTGACTTATGGATTTGAGTTGAGTTCATGGCCAAAATTGTCACATGCAATATCCATAATTTGTAATGGTCTCATGTTTTCAACTTGATTTTGGATCAAATTGGCTCCTTAGAGCATCAAATTGAAGCTTTTGAATTGATTTGAATTTCATGCATGTGTTGCATTGTCTCCATGTTCTTGAAAATGGTTTCAGAATTGGGTTTGAATTAACACCCTTGGGCCTTTGATTCTCAAATGAGCTTTGAAATGTTATTCTTAATGTGTTAACAAATGTTTTCTTGGAAATTTATCCCACAAGAAGGCGAGTTTTGAATGTTGAAAGCTTGGTATTGGAGCTTGGAGGCTGCATCTGGGTTTTCCAGAATTTTTAGCTACTTCCGACGAGCGGGTAATTGGCGCGCTCGATGCGATAATCCGAGCATCCAGTATATCTCTAACACATGTTTTACAGTCCGCTCGAGCAGAGGATTGGGTGCTCGAGCAGAGTCTTGCGTCTCAAGCTCCGATGCTGTGTGCGGTCGAGCGCGAGATTTCACGCCAATCCAGTACTTTCTACAGTTACGCTCGAGCGTGAACCTTTGTTGCATGTCCGCTCGAGCGGAAACCTGCGCTCGAGCGGGACTGTGTTTACTTGAAAAATTCTGAAACTGTTTTCTGATCACATCTTTGCATCCTTCAATCCCATTCAGGCATTCTAGGCCTAGTTTATGAAGCATCTTACTGAGGAATAGATGGTTAGAACACATCGAGGCATTAGGGATTAAGTTATGCATTTTCTCCCACACTGTGGTTTTAGGTAGTGAATTGTTCAACCTGATGCAACTGCTTGGTAGGGTTGGCCGACTGGGAGGCACGCTCTAGACATACCGTAGCCACAAACTCTTGTGATGTAAACGATTGTGTAAAAGATATGTTCAAAAAGATGATTTATTTACAACAACTGACTTACTTACTCTGCAATACCGTTATTGAATGAAATGTATGTCCCTATATTTCTGA
The DNA here is from genome assembly GCF_004153795.1 of Camellia sinensis. NCBI lineage: Eukaryota > Viridiplantae > Streptophyta > Magnoliopsida > Ericales > Theaceae > Camellia > Camellia sinensis. Next base: position 12,205 of record NW_021038147.1, on the reverse strand, counting down.
ACTGTATTGTGCATCCTTGAGCACCTACTGTTTACTGTTTACTGTTACTGCTTACAGAGATCTCTGTCGGTTCCCTTGTTGAACCACACTGTTTACTGACTGATGGCCATCCATTACTGTTCGGTCTTTTAAGACATACTGTTTTATTGTACTGTTATGCTAACAGATGTACCACATATGACGGTACTGACTGAACGACTGAAATACTGATTTAATGAACTGTTTTCATTACTGTAAGGACATTCATTCTTAACCTCTTTACGCATTATGTTATTCACTAGGCTTTAGCTCACTGCTCATATATATATGTAGGTGTACAGCACCAGACTGCGGCTAGAGCGTCAGGGTTACTCTGGTTTTTCAAGCCAGCCTATGTGCCTCACTGCGAGGTTCCGAGCCTATCGTGTTAAGGCTTAGGGTGTTACAATTCCCTTCTGCACATTCTTGTTGTTTGTTATAATCGAATGGATGTATAGACTGAACGTTTACCGTACTGCTATGTAAGGATGGAGTCCTAGTCTGAATAATTGTATATATTGTGTATTACTGTTCTGTACTGATTATGTATAATATGTATGAAAGTCTTTTGCATACAGACTGTCACAAGCTCATTGGACATTGTTTCTTTACTGTTTTGGCTTCCGCCAGGGCCTGTATCTCGTTTTACTGTGCTACTGGTAAGCAGGCCTTTGGTAATCTCGGATTACTGGCCGGTTACGGTGCTACACATAGGCCGAGGTTTGGTCGTGACACTGCGCGCTGATGGCCACACCTCAAGTTCTAGGTCAATTCCAGTCACGAACAAGATCTGCGTCTAGGTGCAGAGGAGATCAGAGTATCATTATGCGCCTGAAAGATGACTAAAATCTCCCTAGAGTCGAACACTCTCAGTCATGATCCATAGCTGAGTATAAGGCAGAGTGTGCATCTTATCTAACAAATGCTCCCTAGGTAAGAGTGTCAGCGATTGAACCTGTCTACATGACTTAGTTGTATGACCTAGCTTACATGACCTAGGCTTGCATGACTAGGCTGGACATGACCTAGCTTACATGACCATAGGCTTTGGCATCACCCTGGAGTGCGCTTAATTCTGAGTGAACTCTAAGGCTATGCGTGGCACTAGCAGGGGAGGAAACCAAAGCGGATATAATACAGCTAAAGCGACCTTAATTGACCTAAGAGAACGAAGACAAGAGAAATCTGTAAGTGAAGTAGGTAAACATACAACCACACACTAAAGTTACGAAAAGCACACAAATGAACACAGTTGATTAAGAGACAGCTTGGTCTCGTTACAACTTCATACACTAACAGGCCCGTCAGGTCCAATTAGCCTCCTATGTACACCCTGTTCTAAAAATATAAACAATTGTTCCATATTATTGTGGTATTAAGGCATTTACGTACTACACAGTTCAATTCAACTAAAGTAGATTCGAGGAAACACATACCGAATATATACTATAATATATATATATATATATATATATATGTACATATTAGACAAGAATCTAGATAAAAATGAAGTATATGATGCAAATTTAAATTTGGTGCGGGTCACAATTATAATGAATATAGTCTACATTTCAATTTATGGAGGTGTGAACTCTCTCCTACCTGAGGAATACAATTACTTGACCTCCTTGATAAATTTGTAAATGTTATGTTTGGTTACCGATAGAACGAAAGAGAATATGACTATCCTTGAGATAAAGAAAAATTGTGTGAGATAATATATACTATCATATCCCATGTTTGGAGACCAAATTGGGACATCTCATCTTGCATGGGAATTATTTTCATTTGTGAAATATATGTCAACACGCTATCTTATCCTCAAATTATGCAAATAAATTTGAAATATATTGGTAGTACACATAACTAACTTAGGCCTCGTTTGGGAACAGGCTAATTTAGCAGCTTTTTGACTATTTAGCGAAAATATGAGCTAAAACAAATTAGTATGTTTGGGATGACTTTTTGATTTTTTTACGAAAAGATGTGCAGAAAGTAGAGAGAAAAGAGAATTTTTGACTTTTTGGTATGAGTTGTTGGTTTTTTGATTTTTTTAGTGACTTTTTACTTTTTGACTGAAAAAGCCACATGTCAAATGAGGCCTTAATCTCTCTCACGTGCCCTATAATTATTAAGTAGGAGGTAATGTAAATATATAACAGAATTTGCTTATTTTTTAGCTGTTCTATTTTTATTTTTATATAATTGACTGAAAACAAAAACACACTAAATTGATGGAGAAAGTGTGACTTTAGCTATTTATTTTCTTGATATTCATCTGGAATTCCAACCTAGTTGAACAAGTAATAATAAAAGAAGAAGAAGGAAAAAAGAGAATAAATTAAAGATTAAGAAACGTAAGGACTTCCATGTTTGTTTCCAAATTTTTCTACTCACTACTCCCCAAAAAAGTCACTATGTTGAAAAATTATGCTAATGATTCAAGCCCACTGTCCCTTCATCATTAGTAGCTAAGTAAATAAACATATCATCATGTTAATTAAAATAAAAATAAAAAAGCAAGAAAAAAAAAAGTTGCTTTTTTATAACCTTCCTCTTGAGATATGAAAAATTAGCAATTCAAATTGAATTTAGGTGTTGGTCCTTTCGTCTTTCTCTAGTTCCAAAAAAAATGGTGACACCATTATTCACATCTAATTTTACTAAAAAGCAAAAATAAATTAAAAAAAATAAATTAAATAAAAATTAAAAATGAAAGAATAGATACAGAAGGTATAGGGCCCACTACTTAACGTGCGGGTCTTGACTTGCTTTATTTTGGTGTCTTCATTTGGTTTATTACTTATGATTCATTCATATTAAAAAATAATTAATCATATATTCTGATGATATATAATAAAAAAAATGTTATATAGCCACCCTATTATCCTCCCTAGTCTCATAAAATGGGTATATTTACAATAAAATAAAACAAAAATAAAAGAAGTATTTTAATAAGATGCTTCTAATAATACCACCCCATAACTGCAATTGATCTTCCATAGCCTATTAGTGTATCCTAGGCACCATTTTTGGCTAGTCAAATTGGACAAATGGGTACACGAATCATAAGAAAAACATGCCTAGTTTTAGTGAGATCCTACGGGAACAACTTGCACTGGCATTTCAAGTTCACAAACTGAGAAATTTATCTTGTCCAAGTCAATAATATATAGCCTAACTAGTCAAAAACAGCCATCATTAACTCAAACTAACTCCATTAATGTGCTTTGAATCAGACAAAAAAATGTCAAAATTCACAACTAAAATTGAGTTTGAGTCATATTTTAGATTAAAATTTGAGAAATATGAAATCTCTCCTTAATAATCTTTCAATAGTATATTTGCAATCATAAGAACATAATCTACCCAAACTGAAAATCTGTCCAAGCTCAATCTAAAGTTTAGAGAGATTTGCTGAAACAAGTTTGAACTGGCTTGTCCAGGCTGAAGCCTAAGTTTATCTTAAAAAATTTCAACAAATATTTTCTAAATTTAACACAAAAAAAATTATATTAGATTATGCAATTAGTTGTCCTCATCCATGTATTGTACTCTTTAAAAAAAAAAAAATGATTTATATGTATCACATAGTAGAATTTATTACATTATAGCCAATAGTGGGGAAATAATTTATATATATTAATAATAAAATTCAGATTACTTGGATTGTACTAGTGGTCATTGACCAAATTTATTTGAGTTTGTAAATTTTATCCCTTGCCCATACCAAATTTTAACTTATTTTGTCCAATTCCTAAAATTTTACATGTTGGACTCGAATTTCTCGATTTGAGCCAGCTAAATTATAGTCTTTTTAGGACAATAAGTTAAAGACCAAACGGTTGCTTTAATAGACGAAGTGCTCTTTTATTAGGCTAGATACTGAGTTCAAGCCTTATCGTTGCACGATACAACTTCCACTTCCCTTATTACTAAAAAGAAATTTAAAAGTTTCAAGAAAAAAGGGCAATGAGTTAGCTTTCGTTTTTGGTGGCGTTGATACAATCATACAACTCATTCTCCTAATTGGGCTTTTGAGTTTCATGTCACAAATAATCATAAACAATCCACATTTATAATTAAGTTATTTTTTTTATTAAAAGTTGTTTTAATTTAAAAAGCTAGCCACAGAAAAGTATATAATAAAATGTTAATGATGATTTGGTATATAGTTTAGGACTTTTCTTAAGTGTGCAACTTACACCTTACACTTACGCCTTTCTGTTTGCTGTCCTATTTTATGTTTACACCTTCCACTTACACCCTTTGTGTTGGTTGCATATGGTGTGCAACCTTAAGGGGTTGCATACCATAACAGCACCCGTTTAGTTTAATCTTGTATGTTTTATATATTAATCTGTAATTTTGTTTTCACACTACGTCTGACTATTGTATGTTTTATTTTATTTTATTTTTTACCCAAACCCATGAGCTCAAAGGAGCAAGGAGCATCTATGATTATGTCTTTGGTCATTTGAACTAAAGTCATTGTATGCTCTTTGAGCATCTAGTAATTAATGTCAAAATATTATTATTTGGTAATCTTGTTCCAATGGTGCAAAAATAAATATTAAATTAAACTGATTGAACTCGTCAATTTTGATTTATCAAATCACCTCAGCTTTCAATTTCTAATTCAAAATAAAATTCTTTTATTAAATGAATCAATATACATATATTACAAATGACATATGAACTCTAATTAATTAATCATGTCTAGCTCCCTTCAATTATAATTAATTCTTGATTCCTATTACTAATTTAATCTCAATTACGCTAATTTAATTTTGCGTAATTCCGTTAACTGATTTTCTTATAAAATGCCCAAAATACTCTACACATCAAATCAATGTTATTAAGCCTCTCAATTAATATGTCTAAAGTGTATAAACGTTTCAATTTCAAATCTGAAGTTATTTCTTAGCTTTATTTGAACTATTAAATTTATACAAAGGCTTTGAAATTGATCTAATTTTTTTGAGTCTTATAATTTTTTTGACATATATATATATATATATATATATCCTTCACATTCCTAACTATTTGTATTCATTTCCAATTAGTTTTGACATGGATAGGCCCATAAGGCTTACAGCCCACAGCAAACAACTCCAAACCCATCGCTTGAGACCCATAGCATAACCCAGTTGGCAAAGCCCAGGACAGCTGGAGGCCATTTGGGCATGGAGGGCCATAGACCATTCGGGCACAATGGCAGGTGAAAACCAGCCACATCAGCAGACAAAGATCTGCAGAGTTTATGCCACAACCATCACCATTAAGCAGCCCATCAACAGCATTTATTACGGCAACACCTCTCGTCGGAACAGAGCCCCCTTACCCTGAACAAGGTAAGCTACGGCACAGGCTTTTCGGCGGAAGGGGGCACGTCACAAGGGAAGTGAATTGATTACCAAAGATATAAGCAAGAATGCGAAGACAAGGGAAGGTTTAAGCTTTTCTATTCTCTCTATATTCCTTCTTCCACTACTGATTCGCTCTGCCGGAGGGTTCACTGGGGGACTTAACCCTGTTTCCCCTTGGACTTGCTTGTAGGTCATCGGTGGGAATTCACTCGCCTGAATCGGACTTAAAGAGCTTTGGACCAGCCCGACCCATATACCCAAGACTGAACTGCATCATCAGTTGGGCCGTCTGTGGGAAAGTTGTGGTTTTATCGTGCGGCTGGTTTGTGTTTAACTATCGCCGGGAACCCCCCTTCTCACCGGTTACCGTTTTCTCTCACAACCGTCAGGTGTAGGTCACGACTAGGTCCATGGCTTCTCACCATAATACCGCCGGATCAACAAACAGACGGCCGTCCCATCGAACAACCACCACAATACATCACGAACTTACTTAACAGCATTAACCGGCATGGCGGAGGCCAAAACCAGGCCCTGATCAGTGCTTTGCTCCAAAAGAAACTCCCCGCTCCACCTCTATGATATTCCACCCACTCAAGAAGAAACCCCGGTCTCACACTGCTCCAGCAACCCACTCGCTCAACCCAGAAGGTTTTTAAACCTCCTCCTCTCCACATATGAGCCTACCACCTTCCACCTCCACCTCCAGCCTGTCGTCGTGGCACTAGCCCCTGAGGGGGAAGCCAGCAGCGTCCAGCTCCGTTGACCGACTATGACGACAACATTCCCCCTCTGGGACGCTGACTTCAAGCTTGAAGCTCCAACTACAAAGGGGTCTATGGAGAAAATCAGCAAGCCTCGTTCAGCGACCAGTCGCCCTTTGTTGCCTCCCAAATCCGGGACAAACCATTGCCCGCCAAGTTCAAAATGCCCACCATTGACTTCCTTCGATGGCACGACGGACGCCAGTCTGCCATCTGGAACTACGCCACCCTCAATGATCCTCCATCGCTTCCCTGAACGAGATCATGTGCCGAGCTTTCCGTGACACTGAAGGGATCAAGCTTGTTGTGGTTTAGCCAGCTACCGGCGGACCTCCGTCTCCACACTTTCAACACCTCAGTGACTCTTTCCTGAGCATTTTATCGGGCCTGCATCAGAGACGCCTAGCATCCAACTCCTTTCACATTGCCGTCCAGAGCCGATGGGGGAGTCGTCCCGCAACTTCGTCACCGATTCAACACCGGGAGCCCTTCAAGTAGCGGAGAACGACGACAAGGTAATCCTCACGGCTTCATGGCCGGCCTGCGGTCGTCCGATTTCTTTTCTCCCTTCCAAAAACCCTCCAACCATCATGGCAAGCCTACTTATCTCCCAAGCCCAGAAGTACATGAATGCGGAAGATTCCCTGGGCCGCTCGGCATGGCAGCCAATCACTAAAAAATCCGAGCCCCAGAGAACAAGAGAAAGACTTCGGAACCCAGGGACGCGCCCAGTATAAATAGCCGTGAGGATTACTTGTCGTCGTTCTCCGCTACTTGAAGGGTCGGTGTTTGAATCGGGTGACAAGTTGGGCGGAGGGACTCCCCTCGGGTCTGACGAATGTTAAGGAGTTGCGATAGCTAGGCGTCTCTGATGCTAGGCTCCGATAAAATGGCTTCAGGAAAGAGTCACTGAGGTGTTGAAAGGTGGAGACGGAGTCCGCCGGTAGCTGGCTAAACCACACCAAGCTGATCCCTTCAGTGTCACGGAAAGCTCGGCAACATGATCTCGTCAGGGAAAGCATGGAGGATCATGAGGGTTGCGGTAGGTTTCCAGATGGTCGACTGGGTCCGTCGTGCCATCGAAGGAGGTCAATGGTGGGCATTTTGAACTGGCGGGCAATGGTTTGTCCGGATGGAGGCCACAAAGGGCGACTTGGCGGTGACCGAGGGCTTGTGCTGGATGTTCTCCATGACCCCTTGTAGTTGGAGCTTCATAGCTTGAAGTTCAGCGTCCCAGAGGGAATGTTGTCGTCATAGTCGGTCAACGGAGGCTGGACGCTGCTGGCTCCCCCTCAGGGGCTAGTGCCACGACTGACAGGCGTGGAGGTGGAGGTGGAGGTGGTAGGCTCATATGTGGAGGAGGAGGAGGTTGAAAAACCTTCTGGGTTGAGCGGAGGGGGTTGTGGAGCAGTGTGGACCGGGGTTCTTTCTTGGTTGGGTGAATATCTAGAGGTGGAGCGGGGAGGTTTCTTTGGAGCAAAGCACTGATCAGGGCCTGGTTTTGCTCCGCCATGCGGTTAATGCTGTTAGTAAGTTCGATGATGTATTGTGGTGGGTTGTTTGGATGGGAAGGGTCTGTTTGATGATCGGCGGTTTATGGTGAGAAGCCATGGACCTAGTCGTGACCATACACCTGACGGGTGAGAGGAAAAGGTAACGGTGAGAAAGGGGGTTCCGGCGATAGTAAACACAACCAGCGCACGAATAAACCACAACTTCCGACAGACGGCGCCACTGATGAATGCAGTTCGTCTTGGGTAGATGGGTCGGGCTGGTCCAAGCTTTTAAGTTCCGATTCAGGCGAGTGATCCCACCAGATGACCTACAAGCAAGTCAAAGGGGAACAGGGTAGTCCCCCAGTGAACCCTCCGGCGAGCGAATCAGTAGTGGAAAGAGGAAATATAGAGAGAGATAGAAAAGCTTAACCTTCCTCTTGTCTTCGATTCTTGCTTATATCCTTTGGTAATCATTTCACTGTCCCTTGTGACGTGCCCCCTTCCGCCGAAAGCCTGTGCCGTAGCTTACCTTGTTCAGGGTAAGGGGGCTCTGTTCCGACGGAGAGGTGTTGCCGTAATAAATGCTGTGATGGGCTGCATTAATGGTGATGTGTTGTGGCAATAACTCTGCAGATCTTTGTCTGCTGATGTGGCCTGTGTTTCACCTGCCATGTGCCCGAATGTCATTGGCCCTCCATGCCCAAATGGCCTCCAGCTTGTCCTGGCTTTGCCAACTGGGTTATGCTATGGGTCTCAACGATGGTTTGGAGTTGTTTTGCTGTGGGCTGTAAGCCTTATGGGCCTATCCATGTCAAAACTAATTGGAAAATGAATACAATAGTTAGGAATGTGAAGGAATATATATATAATATAATATATATGTCAAAAAATTATAAGACTCAAAAAAATTAGATCAATTTCAAAGCCTTTGTATAAAATTTAATAGTTCAAATAAAGCTAAGAAATAACTTCAGATTTGAAATTGAAACGTTTATACACTTTAGACATATTAATTGAGAGGCTTAATAACATTGATTTGATGTGTAGAGTATTTTGGGCATTTTATAAGAAAATCAGTTAACGGAATTACGCAAAATTAAATTAGCGTAATTGAGATTAAATTAGTAATGGAATCAAGAATTAATTATAATGAAGGGAGCTAGACATGATTAATTAATTAGAGTTCATATGTCATTTGTAATATATGTATATTGATTCATTTAATAATAAGAATTTTATTTTGAATTAGAAATTGAAAGCTGAGGTGATTTGATAAATCAAAAATTGACGAGTTCAATCAGTTTAATTTAATATTTATTTTTGCACCATTGGAACAAGATTACCAAATAATAATATTTTGACATTAATTACTAGATGCTCAAAGAGCATACAATGACTTTAGTTCAAATGACCAAAGACATAATCATAGATGCTCCTTGCTCCTTTGAGCTCATGGGTTTGGGTAAAAATAAAATAAAAATAAAACATACAATAGTCAGACGTAGTGTGAAAACAAATTACAGATTAATATATAAAACTACAAGATTAAACTAAACGGGTGCTGTTATGGTATGCACCCCTTAAGGTTGCACACCATATGCAACCAACACAAAGGGTGTAAGTGGAAGTGTAAAATAAAATAGGACAGCAAACAGAAAGGCGTAAGTGTAAGGTGTAAGTTGCACACTTAAGAAAAGTCCTAAACTATATACCAAATCATCATTAACATTTATTATATACTTTTCTGTGGCTAGCTTTTTAAATTAAAACAACTTTTAATAAAAAAATAACTTAATTATAAATGTGGATTGTTTATGATTATTTGTGACATGAAACTCAAAAGCCCAATTAGGAGAATGAGTTGTATGATTGTATCAACGCCACCAAAAACGAAAGCTAACTCATTGCCCTTTTTTCTGAAACTTTTAAATTTCTTTTTAGTAATAAGGGAAGTGGAAGTTTGATATCGTGCAACGATAGGCTTGAACTCAGTATCTAGCCTAATAAAAGAGCACTTCGTCTATTAAAGCAACCGTTTGGTCTTTAACTTATTGTCCTAAAAAGACTATAATTTAGCTGGCTCAAATCGAGAATTCGAGTCCAACATGTAAAATTTTAGGAATTGGACAAAATAAGTTAAAATTTGGTATGGGCAAGGGATAAAATTTACAAACTCAAATAAATTTGGTCAATGACCACTAGTACAATCCAAGTAATCTGAATTTTATTATTAATATATATAAATTATTTCCCCACTATTGGCTATAATGTAATAAATTCTACTATGTGATACATATAAATCATTTTTTTTTTTTTAAAGAGTACAATACATGGATGAGGACAACTAATTGCATAATCTAATATAATTTTTTTGTGTTAAATTTAGAAAATATTTGTTGAAATTTTTTAAGATAAACTTAGGCTTCAGCCTGGACAAGCCAGTTCAAACTTGTTTCAGCAAATCTCTCTAAACTTTAGATTGAGCTTGGACAGATTTTCAGTTTGGGTAGATTATGTTCTTATGATTGCAAATATACTATTGAAAGATTATTAAGGAGAGATTTCATATTTCTCAAATTTTAATCTAAAATATGACTCAAACTCAATTTTAGTTGTGAATTTTGACATTTTTTTGTCTGATTCAAAGCACATTAATGGAGTTAGTTTGAGTTAATGATGGCTGTTTTTGACTAGTTAGGCTATATATTATTGACTTGGACAAGATAAATTTCTCAGTTTGTGAACTTGAAATGCCAGTGCAAGTTGTTCCGTAGGATCTCACTAAAACTAGGCATGTTTTTCTTATGATTCGTGTACCCATTTGTCCAATTTGACTAGCCAAAAATGGTGCTAGGATACACTAATAGGCTATGGAAGATCAATTGCAGTTATGGGGTGGTATTATTAGAAGCATCTTATTAAAATACTTCTTTATATTTTTGTTTTATTTATTGTAAATATACCCATTTTATGAGACTAGGGAGGATAATAGGGTGGCTATATAACAATTTTTTTATTATATATCATCAGAATATTGATTAATTATTTTTTTAATATGAATGATCATAAGTAATAAACCAAATGAAGACACCAAATAAAGCAAGTCAAGACCCGCACGTTAAGTAGTGGCCCTATTACCTTCTGTATCTATTCTTTCATTTTAAATTTTTATTTAATTTATTTTTTTTAAATTTAATTTTTGCTTTTTAGTAAAATTAGATGTGAATAATGGTGTCACCATTTTTTTTGGAACTAGAGAAGACGAAAGGACCAACACCTAATTCAATTGAATTGCTAATTTTTCTAATTCTCAAGAGGAAGGTTATAAAAAAGCACTTTTTTTTTCTTGCTTTTTTATTTATTTTAATTAAACAGATGAATGTTTATTTACTTAGCTACTAATGATGAAGGGACAGGCTTTGAATCATTAAGCATAATTTTTCAACTAGTGACTTTTTTGGGAGTAGTGAGTAAAAAATTTGGAAACAAACATGGAAGTCTTACGTTTCAATCTATGTTCTCTTTTCCTCTCTCTTATTTATACGTCAATCTAGGTTGGAATTCCAGAGAATTATCAAGAAAATAAATAGCTTAAGTCACTTTCTCCATCAATTAGTGTGTTTTTGTTTTCAGTCCAATTATATAAAATAAAAATAGAACAGCTAAAAAATAAGCAAATTCTTTATTATTTACATTACCTCCTACTTAATAAATTATAGGCACGTGAGAGAATTAAGGCTCATTGACATGTGGGCTTTTCAGTCAAAAAGTAAAAAGTCACTTAAAAAAAATCAAAAACAACAACATCTCTACCAAAAATTCAAAATTGCTCTTTTTCTCTCTATTCATTTTGAAATCAAAAGAGTCATCCAACATACTAATGTTTAGCTCATATATTTTCGCTAAAAGTCAAAAGCTTGCTAAATTAGCCTGTTCCCAAACGAGGCCTAAGTTAGTTATGTGTACTACCAATATATTTCTAATTTATTGCATAATTTGGGATAGATTCGTGTTGACATATATTTACAAATGAAAATATTCCCACTGAAGATGAGATGTTCCCAATTTGGTCTCCAAACAGGGCATAGAGTATATACTCACACAATGCTTTTCTCAAGGATAGTCATATTTCTTCGTTCTATCCGGTAACCATACATAACATTTACCAATTAATCCAAGGAGGTCAAGTATTGTTCTCAGGTAGGAGACGAGTTCACACCTCCAATAAATTGAAATGTAGACTACTATTCATTATAATTGAACCCGCATCCATAATTTCAAATTTGCATCATATACTTCCATTTTATCTAGGATCTTGTCTAATATGTATCATGATATATTATAATATTAGTATATATTATAGTCGTGTTTCCCGAATTCTATCTTTAGGATTGTAATGTTTAATTCTAATATTTGCCTATAATTATATACTAATATGTGAACAAGTTGTTATAGAACAGTTAATAGAAGGCAAATGGCCTAGGGCCTGTAGTGTATGAAGTTAACAACCATATTCATGTCTTAATATGTTTCATTGGCATTTACATAACTTTGTCTT
>NW_021038145.1:0-15575 GCF_004153795.1 Camellia sinensis | reverse complement strand
GCACGGAGACGATGTAAGTATTTATTTTAGCATTAACCGCATGCGTTAGGTGAATGCTATTATGACAGCGATGTTTAATGTGGCTAGATGTTATGTGATATACTGTTTGAATGCCTGTGGCGTGCAGGTTGATTGTTTGAGGATTGGAAAGAACTCGTTGAGGAGTCTGCTAATTTTTATGCCCTACTTCGCGGGTAGTAAATTCAAAACATTTCCAAAGAAATATCAAAACGCGATGATGCAACTGCTTATTTTCCAAAATTAGGCATCTAGTCATACTACTTGTTGTACTTGCGCGCATCCATAGTAATTATAGTGCTAGACAATTGGGAATTAAGAGCACATAACCATTTTCAAAAAGTCGAATTCATGGTTAGTGAGGCCGGTTATCGGCCGGGCGAAAGGGGTGTGCTCATAGCTGACCTTCCCCGATTCGTACCCAAGCTCCCAAGCCGAGACACCCGTTGATGATACGGGCATGTGAGCTCTTCGAGCACCGAGTCAGGGTTTTTCTTAAATTTTCCATTAAAAAATATTTACCGGTGGGACGACTCGTGTTCAATGTATCGTGGCAAAGCAGTCCACGTTTGGCACATCTTTTTATGAATTGCTATCTCTCTCAAGAACGTACTTTGCCTTTTGTCATGTTTGGTTCGAAGATTAGAACGTGACACAATCGACGTCCCGGCGTGTACCGCGAGAGGCCCACAAACTGTGCGGTAGCGCGTCTACAGCTGTCTGGCGACTCTGCTGGGTGTTTTAGAGTCTTGACTTCAAACTCGTGATATCCTGTTTTGATTACACTTATGTGTTTCTTTGCATTGCATGTGCATGTGGTGGCGCTGGAAACAGTGTTTTGCCATCTTGCCATTCCTAACGGTTTGCTAGAGGCTTGCGCTGTGGTCATTAGTGCCTTACAATCGGGCACTCAGTCTAAGTGGCCATCTAGTTTTGACCGGGTTTTATGGGCCTCTGACAGCATGGGAACACAAACCCGGTTTACGGTGCACCTTTGTCACTTTGTCATTTTCGAGTGACGTTTTTAGTGGTGTATATTCGGATCCATTTATTGACCATTTCGCCACCAAGTGCTAGAACAGGCTGTTATTCCGATGTTAGGTTTTGTTGAAACTACTGGTGCATTAGTACCCTAGCTCCTGACGAAATTAGGACAGGGAAACCCTTACCCCAACATAGCGGGGTGTTTTGGTTTCTTTATTTGCTATGTGCTTTTGATATGTATTTCTCAGGAAAGTATGATATCATTTGCAAGTTTGAGTATCAACCTGGGGTGGTCACCAGTACTCAGTTGAGTATCAGTTATGAGAAATCAGTTATTGCAGCAAGGAGTATCAGGTGGTTCAGTTTTTTATCGCGGGGATAGTCGATTTCTTATAGGACAACGTGATTTGTGATGCGCAGGAATCTTGAAGTCACAGCCTTGTTTAGGGTCACCAGTGTTTTTTATCTGTTTGCTGGCTTGAAATGAGACTGTTGTTTCTCCTTGTGTGTTTCAGAGAGTGTTCCAGAAATTGATTACAGAAATAGCCATTTGTGCTGCTCTCCTCGGGCCGACGGCGCGGCTCTCTATGATGACGCAGTAGTTCAGAGACGATCGTTAAGTTAATTCGTACCTTAGCTTGCATTGGTAAGCAAGGGAGGACGAATCTGCAAGGTTAGAGCCCCCACTCACCTGATGTGACATTCACTCCAAGTCCGCCTTGTGTGCACCCGGTCTGGGCACGGCCAGACTTATTCTAGCTCGTGCGGAACGCTCCTACTTACATTTTGAGCTAATGGGGCCAGATTAGGTGATCTCAGAGGTCCTGTGGCGATCTCGCCTACGGGAATGTCGGCTTCACCCCAGCGCACCCACTATGCAAGGGAGCTTTGTTACCCCAGGAGCCCCCGTTGTTAGGGCGCATGTATCGAACCTTAGCCAAACCGGAGATGGCGATTACCAACCTCACTTTCGGTATGACATCGTTCGGGAGTATCAACTCAAACCCGGAGCTCGATCAGTGCTTAGGGCCAGAGGAAAGGACAACCATGAAGGTTGATGCTGATCCATTGTACAACTGCTGTGGCGCAGTTTCTGAAGGGCTTGGTAATAGTTCGGGGCGGGAATGAACAGCAACAGATATCTGCATTGTGGTTAAAAACTGATGGGAGGATGCTTTCGCCCACTCCACCTGAGGGTAGTTCAAGCAGTCAGAAAATCGGGATAGCCCCGTCATCATGCCAGTTTCACGTGTTACTCCTGCTCCGCGCCCCTGCCACGCCGGGGAAAGAGACATGCAAGCTAATCGCGTTTGGACCGGTACCCGACCGACCCTTCGCTGTGTTTCGGCTAGTAAGACTGCGTCATCATGACTCCATTTGAGAACCTCGCCCCGGCAAAGGGGAGTCGCCCAGAACATTTCCTCATGCTCTCTAGAGCCGTCTGTCCGAAGGCCACTTCAGATCCTTGAAACCTCGTAGAGGGAGGCACGTCTTTTAAAACCCATTGGGACCCGCAAAAGGCCTTCCGAAAGAAGATCTCCCTGCCAACTGCATTTTGGCTGCCCAGTTTACTGGCGAGGATAACCACGAGCAGATATATGCGCCCATCGCCACATGGGGACTGCGTTTGCAGTTACAGAAGTCGCCACCGAAAGTATTTTTTATGGGGAAACTCACTTGAGGGAGCAAATTAGCTATACCGCTCCTTCATTCGACGGGCAGATTTTGATATTGACGCAAACTCGACTCGGTTATCTCCCGCCTACCGCAAGCCAAGTCCGTTACACCAGTTATTGGATTTGAGGATACAGATACTGCAAGTATGTAATTCAGAAGGCGAACCATTGCGGGCGGCATCTGGATGTATTTTTGAATGTGGGCGTCTTGGCAGGCGCATTTTTGAGGTCTATTGGGGCATAGGCAGCTGTTTGGGTAGTCCACGGCGTCTAACTTTGATAAATCATGGTGCTCTCGGAGAGGTATCTGGCAGGTCTTTTGTTTTGAGTCTGTCTTTGTGGTTCTTGAGTCAGTCTTTTTGCCCTTATGGTCTGTCTATGTCGGATGTAGCTAGCTCAGGCCCCCTTATGGTAGCTAGTTGGGTAATACACCAGGGTGTTACTTAGGGGTTGTTGCCTGAACACCGTTTTGTTTTATAAATTACAGTGTGGGTTTGTTTTTGAGTCAAGTGTTTTGTGCTCCGCTAGGGGTACTTCAGCTGTTAGCCAACAACATCCTGACTTGGAAACACTCTGTTGCTTATCGCAATTTCATGCCTTGCTGTTCAGTATAAGTGCCAGAAGATTTGTTAGATCATGAACTGGAGCAGTCATCTCCGTCCTACCTGTAGCTCCCTGTTGCGCCGCCAAACTCATGCTAATTAACCCCCTAGATATATTTTTTTTTTTTTTAAAGAAAAAAAAGAACCACTTCTTGAAGCATCGCGGTGTATTGAAAATCGAAGAGGAAGGAATTCCTCGGGTTTTTGCAAAATTTGTTTTGATCTCAAATTGATGAGATAAGAGCTAGGCGTGCTAAGCCTATTTAATTGGATTTGAAAACCAGTTATGTCGGCTATTAGGCCTTGAATTATTAGTGTTGTGATGCATACGGCAACAAAGTATAGATAGACTTTGCCTAACTTGGAAATAGCATTTGTATCGTTTGTCTCAAAAAATACTTTGGATTTTGTACTCGCAAGCAGGCTAAATACGGTTTCCAATCTGAACTTTTCCAACTCAGGCAGCCAACTTCGCCACAGGCATTCAAACAATTTATTCATATAGCATTTAGCCGCCACTGCAAGGCATACTGTCTCATGGCAACACTCACACGCTATGCGGGATGCTTTAAAGCATTAAAGACACTTACATCCTACTCCGTGCCAAAACATTAAACTGTTAGCAACTGCATGGTCCTGTTTATGTCAAATTGCCTAAGAAACCAACAGAATTGCAATCAGTAGAGGCTCGTGTACTAGCATGGCATGTGAAAATTGCGAACAATTAGCACGTATTTCAATTTGTGGAGAATTGAAAGTATTAAGCAGTAGCGTGATGTACCCGACCTGATGGCATTTTGCAATACGAATGATTGAATCACGTTGCTAGCCATAAGGTTATGCTAATTTTTAAATGCCCTAGCCTACTATAAGCACGGTAAATAAAAAGGGAAGAAAACGTGTTGGGGTTGGAAGACATACACCACTCACGCATACTTTTTTACAACGATTGCCCTCACTCGGAGGTCCGAATAATATACAGTCCGAGGTAATAACACATTAATTATTACAAGAATTTTATTCAATTAAACAGAATGACTGCAAAAGAAAGGTGCCACAGCCCTGCCTCGGGATGCGCGAATGATGCGATGCTCGAACCCATCTCACCCGAAGTCCGTACATACCACTGCCGCTCGGTTCATGCCTGCTTCTCTGAAATGCCAAAGTTCTGGGATAGTCCCTGAAACAAATGGTTGGAACCACATCGGCTGAAGGAAATGTCCACCGGCTATTTGAAATATCTATCGGCTGCTGAATGAAGCTACCGGCATGGGGAAGGATGCCAATCGGCATGAATACTGTCGGTGGCAGAAAGTTCCTGCAGAATCTGGTTTTTGACAGCAAACAAAAAGACAGGTGTTATGGGAATGGAATTTCAAGCAAGTGGTATGCGCATGGACCACCCTCATGTAATGGAACTCATGGTGAGCATAGCCCTCGACCTCGGGGCCACCAATCACGCATTCGATGCATGATGGCCAATAGAGTCAAGTATGCATTTCCAATGTCAAATTGCAATGCACACAAAACATACAAGGTACCAACCATCAATCATGGTGTTGGGTCAAGAGAGGCGAAGCAGATGCACAACAATGCACAGGTTATGTGACGAAGGACCTGGCTTGAATCCGATGTGGTCCACAACTACTCCCTTATCGGCTAAGCTATGCGAAGCGATGTCGCTTTTCGCATAAGACCTTTCACACAAACACTAAATTGTTATTACGCGGCCCAGTGAAAGAAACACATGTGTGCTGGAATACACTCATCTGAGATATTGACTGCACCACGGCTACAGAAATGGACTCTAGCACATCTCGGCTCAAGATTCCAACCCGTTTCGTTTTCAAACTTTTGACAACCCGTCAGAACGTTCAGAAAGTTCAACGTGTTCAAACGTCACTGCAAGATGGTCATGTACTGGCACAGATCAGGGCAGCATGCACGAGCAAACGGCACACATAAGAACTCGAATGCTGCAATCCATAAGTGGCTGTAAGATCTCACCAGAAGGGCTCGACTGGCAATGGAGCCGAATGATTAGATCTCCTAACAAATCATGCAAACCAAGCCGTTTCCCTAGAACACAGAAGAGTGCTTCAACTTCAAAAACCATTGGCAATGGACTGGTTACACCATATGTTTTACCTTTGAAGTGGAGGCTGTTTGGGCCGAAAAACCGCGCATGTAAAGGGCGACCAGGCAAAGTCTAGAGCTCAAATGAGGAAAATACCAACCACCAAAATAAAAAAGAAGCAAGTAAGATGCAAAAAAAAATGAAAAAAAGATGGTCGAAAAGAAGAAAGGAACGGAAAAGAAATCAAAAAGCATAAACTGAAAGAGCTCGCAAGGTCGAAACCCCGCATCGGGCGCCCGCCTGGCAAAAGTTAACGAGCCTGAAAAACGTGAAGGGTTTAAAATACCACCTCACGAGTGGTACGCGTTAAACCGGCCAACTTATACGGTTATAGGGATAGGAATATCTCATGCTTATGACTGCGGATAACCGTAGCAATCTTCGATCCTGAGTACATGCCGTGCCCAACACCGGCTTTCGCTAGCGTCTCAGTCCATACAATGTTCAATCATCCCAAAGTCCACTGTTGCCAACGCCTCCAAGGTGACTGTGTCCATATATGTGTAGTTTGGCACCGGTTCGTCGTCAATCTCTGTGTCCTGCGAAGATCGACCCACCACCGACTCGAAGTAGCGTATGTAGCGGCCACTGGCCCCTGCGAGCTATCCAAACAAGGCGAGGCAAACTATCGTTGAACCGAGTCGTCGAGTCCGCTATTCAAACCTAGGGGACACCACTCTCTTTCACGTTGCTTATCGCACCCCTTACAAATAAGCAGGGACAATTTATCGAACTTGCTCCGATCTGTGTGATGGACAATCTACTAAAGTATGTGAAGTTACCTGATGCATCGGGTGAGCGATGATGCATATTTAGAAAAAATAAGCTCTTTGAAAATTTAGTTCATCTGAGGTGCCTATTAGTTTTCAAACTATTCCATTTATTATCCGAAACTGGACCGGTTTTCAGTGCCCCAAAAAGGTGAAGAATTTGCAGTGTTGGCAGCGCTTGCCTTAGCAATGAATTCTCTCAAATCAGAAATCGGAACACATGTACGTTTATCCCGCTCTCATGTATTAGATCCAAAATGGTTTTAGTACGCAGAGCAAAAAACATGAAGAATGGATTGCAACCAATGGCATGAGAATTTAGGTGGGCAGCCAGTTGATGAATTTCTTTGAGTCAGGCGTTCTGTCTTTCCCCCGCTCGAATCAGCGATTGCTTGCCAGAAGAGCGCTCTACCGCAGAAGAAATATATGACCGTAGTGCTGTACAACGCATTGGGCAATAGATCCGCAATGTCCTATTATTCAGGTGTACTTGGAGGGACGAAAATGAGTAGAGTAAGAATAGAGAGTGTGTAAGTTGAAAGAGACAAAGTTAAAGAAAAAGGGTTTTGAGATGGAAAGATCGAGCCTGAGGGCCCCCGAGCGATGTGAGATCACAATTCAGAAGAGTGATAGGGAAACGATACCACTAGGAAATGACCTCATCTCATAATGCATGCAGAGGTTCCCCGTCTTCAATTTGAGCCGTCTGTTTTAGTTTTGGGTAGTATTGTGGTCCTATCTGTTCTTAGATTTCGAGAATGTCCTCGAAATCACAGCAGAGGTCTCGTTTTGTCATATTAGTCTATCTCAGAGCGTGTCATCGTATGTTTAAGGCGGTACATGTCGCAAGCTCATCTTTGATTTATTCCCCCATGCGTTGCAGTTTGTCTAGGTCCCTTGATACAACACCGGGTATTGAAAGACCTTATTTCTCAGAAAATCATTATGTGTTAGATTTAACTCTCGCAGTTTTTGCTTTGCTCTTATATTGAGCGTGCTTCACATCTCTAGCTGGTTTCACCCCCGTAGCCCGTCGCTTGTCAGAGATGTGTTTTGTTTTAATTTGCTTAGTGAGAATGAACGAATGTCTGTGTTATGGTTATATGCAGATAATCCCCAACAGATGCTGTTGTCGATACTAAGAATCGGGGGCAGTGGGCCAAAACCTGCTTGGGTTTTTGCTGATTGGCTGTTTTAGTATCTGATTTTACAGTGACAAGTTACCTTCAATTTTAGAAACAATGCAGATTGATTTACATTATGAGAACCTGATAACATTGATGGCATAGATACAAATAATGAGATATGTAATGTAACACTTTTGTTTAGAGCAAATAATTTCTTAGGCGATCAATACTGTTTGGGAAGGTTAATCTGTTTTACAATATGTTGGCTAGCACTTACATTAGAAAGATTTCTGTAACTCACATCAATCTCAATCGAACTAATTTAGGTCACTTAGTACTCCATTAATGGATGATCTGGTCGATGTCTCTCTTTGGGGATAAGGATGACCACAAGTCGCAGTAGTTAATACGCATAATCCCTCACAATTCCTGCACTTGTTTGTTGAATGGGAGTCTTCATGGAATTCATCATATATTTCTTTCATCACCTTCCAACTCTCGTGAAAGCACTCATATTAAAGACCATCGGCCCGTGGAGCTTTATTCCATCGCTCCTTTTGTTGCCTCCCATACTCGGGCTCGGAGTAGAAAGTCTATTCCAAAATTCAGTAACTTGAATAAGGATTCACCTTTTGAGAAGTTCTACCACCAAATGTGTATGAGGCCTTTTTCTAGTTACATTCAAAAAGTCGTTTTCTGAAATAGTTAATCAGTCTGTTTTGACTTACAGGTGTTCGTTCAAAATTAACATTTCGTATTCAATCTTCATGTGAGTTAGCTGATCATATTTCGTGGTTTGCTCAATAGACATTCATACTATGATCGGAACAACCTTGGCTTGGTGTTCTATTGTCACCTTTTAATGCGCCAATAGCGATATTGATCAAATTATTTAGTGTGCCTAGCACTGCCTTTACTTTTACCTCGAACTAATTGCACAAACGAACACCCAAATAGACTACTTTAGCCCTTTCTCTTCTTGTCTCTTAACTCTATAAAACTCATTAAGGTTCTTCGTGGAATTCTGGCACTAGTCTCAGAATTGTGGAAGTGATCTTCAGCTCTTTAAGCTCTTCGGATTCCACATTTTCCAAAACCTCCAGTATTCTAATATTGTTTTCAGAGCCATTTATACTTTTAATCTCAAACTCTGCTCATATACATATGTAGTACACCAGTTTGACCAACATCCCCTTACATTTTGAACCTTACCCAGCCTTTTTTAGGTCCCTGTCATCTATTATAGATGAACCACATGATGAATGCATTTGGAATACCCACGCAAATTTATAGACCTAAAGAGGTAGAGTTATCCCCGAGTCTCTCTAACATTTTCTTTCAATGAAAGTATATTGGGCGGACTAAACGGATCTACGACTAGATTTCTGATGGGTACCCGAGCCTCTCAGAATCCATCTTAACCAATTCAACACCTTCAAAGCGCGTATATAGCAAAGAATAATCGTCAATAGTGTGACTCAAACTTTGCGAGACTGTTCACATCGTGTTATACTGTCTCCCAAGCTGTAGGACAATGATCCACCTCAATTTGCTAGACTCAATTTATTACACAACTCCCAATTAATCTCACATCAGTATCTCTCTGAATCACCATCGCCTCCCTTACACAGGAAAACATTCTTCTTTCAAGTAAACTCAAGTCATTATTTGAAGTAATTGTCATTTGATCAGATGTTTCATTCACTTCCTGATCACCGCAATATGAAATGATTGCAAATTCGGGCCCCAAAAAAGAACTACCATGGGCTTAGAGGATCAGTATTAGTCCCAATAATAGTTAGCTCAAAGCACCCAGCCCAATTAAAATCAGTTGCTCTCTCTACAGACAAAATCCTCATGCTATGGCGCAACAATAAAATAAAGGACTGCTTAATATTGCAAGTGCCAAAAACAGGAACTAGTTAGTAAACATGCATGTCCTAGTTCATGTTAAAATGACTAATGCAACACAAGCAAAATGTCACTAGACACTACTAGAAAAAGGAGCATTTGCCACGGAACTATTTGCGACGGTTTAAGTGCCGTTGCAAAAGCTTGCTTTTTGCGACGGTTTAAGTGCCGTCACGAAATTTATAGTTTTTGCGACGAAAAAAGTTAGACCGTGGCAAAAAATAAGGTTATATGCGACGGTAAGTTAAACGTGGCAAATTTTTTCTGATTTTAATTTTTTTTTTCCTGTTTTGCCACGCTCTTTTGCCAATCCGTCACAAAATTTTACTTTTTTCTCTTTCATTTGCGACGGCCTTAATATCGTCGCAAATAATAATTCCTAATTTCGTGCCAAAGCCCCCTCTCCCACTCTCCCTCATTCCCGATATTCCCAAATTCTATGTTATCTCTTCAGATCAAAAAAAAAAAAAAAAAAAAAACCCTATTATTTGCGACGGCCTTAATATCGTCGCAAATAATAATTCCTAATTTCGCGCCAAAGCCCCTCTCCCACTCTCCCTCTTTCCCGATATTCCCAAATTCTCTGTTATCTCTTCAGATAAAAAAAAAAAGCCCTAATCTCACTGCTCTCTCCCTCCCTCTCACCTAGTCGTCACTCTATCTCTCTTGCACGGGCAACAGCAGTGTCTAGGTAACCAACCCTCTTCTTTCCTCTCACTCTTGCTCACGCATACCCTCCCTCTCACCCCGCAGCAACACCGTCTCTCTTGCAGCGGCAACAACAGCGTCTCTCTGGTTCTCCCTCCGGCATCCAGGTATAGCCTTCCTTTGCTTTCCTTTGCTCTCCTCTGCCCTTCTATCATTTGTTTCTCCCTGCTCATCAATTCAAGAATTTGTTGGTGTGTGTGTTTGATTTGTGCCAAAATTGATTTTATGTTTGTGTTTGATTTGTGCGAAAATTGATTTTGTTTTGGTGTGTGTTTGAGTCGCGTGAAGTGGCCTCTCTACACTCTTGCCTAATGGCAAAGTATACTGGTGAATTTTGGCAAACCCATAATAATCACTGAATGTCTGCATGTTATCAACGATAGTGATTTTGTACTAAGAAGGGCTAAAGTATATAACTTGCACTGAATTTGTTGACACATTAATCTTTCACAAACATGCATGAGTTATTTTAACTTCTCAAGCATTCAAATGGTGTCTTAACTCATATCTGAGTTTGGCAACTCAATTTATGTTCATGAATGGATGATAAATAATATTTGGGGGTCAATGACGCAAGTATTTTTGGAATTAATTAAAGAATTTATTTTTTCTTTTTCTTGGGTAGAGTTTCCCTAACTATCTATTTGATATAAGCCCTATAAATTAGCTTGAAGTTGGAATGTGATTTGGTGTGATTTTATCACTATTTTTCTACAATTGATGCAACACATTTAATCAGATGATGGAAGCAACTAACAAAGAGATTTATGAATGTATAGTTCATTTTCTTCTTTTGAATCGTAGAAAAAATAAAATCAAACATTATGAGATGAGGAAGAAAGAAGTTTGATAACATAATTACCAGGTAGGAACCTCTTAGATATATATATATATATATATGTATGCAACAAATTTGCAAGATTTCTTCTACTGTAGTTGTGCTCTTTCCTCCATTTTATGTCTTTGTCAGAATGCGGAAACCCTTATGCTGGTGGCCTCTTTTCCATACATGACACATAATTATTTCATTATTTGATTGGAACCTTGAATTTTTTTTTTCTTGCTTCATTGCTTATGATTATTCATGCTTTCATCGAATATGGAGTTACTTCTATTTGTGTGTATATTATATATATAGCTTTATAAATAGCTTGTATTAGTATGCATAATGCAATTTTGGGTTTGGATTGACATGCGAGTCTGCTCCGAACCCAACTCAGGCCCTACCCAACCTTGATCTGCCCCTCGGAGTATTTGTATGTACAAATCAAAGGGGAGAGATTGAAATATACAGAGATATTGTAATTCTTCACTTCTTGTTGCCTCGGTCTCTCTCCCTCTTCTCATGGATTTGTCATATATGATTTCATTCCATTATATTTCTCAACTGCTTCAAGAAATTTAATCTTCCATCCTTTTTGTTCAGATCTCCTTCCCATCCTTTTTTACACTACAAATTCAAATTCTAGAAATTTGAGTCTTGGATTCCCGTAATAACGTTAGGAAATCCTCATTTTGTTGTTTACCAAGACTTGCTCGTGCTTGTAATAGTAAAATTCATTTGATTGACTACTATAATCATCTCTTGATATATTCAATCATCTTTGTGATTCAATAATCATTTAATGATCCTATAATCAGATTGCAATTCTGTTGCTTATTTTCTTTTGGCGCGATTTTCCGTGGTTTGAATTGCTGCCGGATGATGTTGAATCTTTTAATCCTATTGTTGACTTTCACTCTGAACTTAATATTGTGAAATTTTTTTTACTATTCAGGTTCAGTGGTTGCTGAAATGCAAGAATGATGTTAGAAAACTTTTGTTCTGTTGCATAACTGTTTGGATTAATTAACTTTCTCATTCTTTTATAACTAGATTCACAGCCTTCTAATATTTCAATTCGGATATGCACTAATCTCTTAGCATGCCAGTTACTATTTTCTTTGTTTTTTTACTTTGTTTTTCATATGGTTATATATTTTAGGAAAAATTACAAAGAAAGGCCCAAAGTTTAAACCTTGTACAAAATAAAACTTGAGTTTTTAATTTTGTTAATTTAAACCTTAATGTTTTCAATATAAACCTTCTGTTTATTTTACCAACAAAAAAGAGTTTTAGATTTTTTTTGTATGCCTACATTAAATTTAATGATTAAAATATTATTTTTCGGTCGGTTTTATTTAACAAAATTGACTTATAATTTACATTGAAAATATTAGGGTTTAAATTTACAAAATTAAAAACTCAAAATTTCTTTGTTAGAATGGTCAAACTCAGGTTTTTTTTTTTTGGGTGTAATCTTTCCTGTATTTTATCTTTATTAACAAGCTACTGTGATAAAATTTGAATACAACATGGGCTGATTGTGTTGATGAATTTTATATTGAATATTTTCAACCCATGATAAAGCTTGTTTATTGTGTTGCTGTTGTCAATTTCATTGTGTTCTGTTTCTCATCTATATTGGTTTCTTGTGGTTTTTATTTATTTATTTTAAATATAGAATTATTGATTTGTTTTTGGCAATCTTATTGACTAAATTTTGGGTTTCCCATGTATTCATTTGTTCTCTTGTTAATTACATTCTTACACAAAAATAATTAAACTAACAAAATAAGTGAATATCACAAATCTTTTATGTAATTAGAAAACCAGTACAAAAAGGAAATTTGGAAACAACAAAATAATTAATAATTAACAATTAATAATTAACATGTATTTCGATGAGCGTTGGAGTTGGAGCTAGAACTAGTGGTAATGGGTTGATTTGTGGTGTTGCATATGTCTGAATGTCATAACTGCTTAATACAGTTACCATGATGAAGTTATGGAGAGAGAGTTGGAATCTTGACTATGAAGGTATGGGTGAGTGACCTTATTTTATAGTAGTAGTCAAAGAGTTCTAATTTTTTATTGAGTTCTCATATGTAGAAACCTTAGTTTTATTGGATTTGGGATCCCAGATAGTCACCTTAGCACATTATGAAAACTTACGCTAATGGAAACATGTTAGGAAACATTCCAGGGATAGCTGGGTGGTCCAAGGGATCTGACCTGCAAAGGCTAAAGGAATTACATAGCAGAACTAAAGCTGAATTATCCTCTTATATTCTGTTTGTTTAAGAATCATGGGGAAGCAATAGATTTTGGAGAATTGTTTCATTCCAAGCTTTTATAAAGCTCATCTTTAGTAGGTAAACAATGATGTGTTGCCACATGAACCCAAAATAAAAGTTACTTGGTTTTTCCAAAATTAAGAGATTCCTCAAGTTAAAGCTAATGGATAGATCTAATTTCTTAAAGCTTTATGGAACGGTTCTTACATGTCTGAGCCATGGTTGTTAAAATCGCGATCCGGATCGTAGGATCCTGCGATCCGGATCGCACGTAGGATCCTACGATCCTACTTTGCCAAAACGATCCAAATCGTTGTAGGATCGATGTTATAACAGGATAGGATCGATGTTATAACAGGATCGCAAGTAGAATCGTGTAGGATCGCATGGGATCGTGTAGGATCGTATTGGATCGTAGGTAGGATCGCAAGTAGGATCATAGATTTTATGATTTTTCACCTTATTTTTAATATGTATCATTTTTATTTTTATTTTTATCTTTTTTTTTAATAGAAAGTAGGATCTTACGATTCTCGATCCGATCTTACGATCCGATCTACCAGACCCTCTTACCGATCCTACTTAGAATCCCGATTTTAACAACCTTGGTCTGAGCTAGCATGGGATCCATCTTGTAGCCTCTTTCCAAGGTGTCAGAACTCAAAATGCTTTTATTCTGGGGAAAGTTAGTGCAGAATCCTACTAAATGGTTTTATTTCATGATAAATCCTGCGAAAAATTTATTAACCCATGTAGTCACACTTATATAGAATGTTAGGAGATGAAATCTTTTTTTTAAATTTTAACAATTTTTAATGACTGTTATAAGTTTGATTTAAATTGTATGAATATCATTATGTTTATGGTAGACATAACATTTCCTCTTTTTTTTTTTTTAATGGAGATTTGCATGACAATTATGAGGAATGTGAAATAACCATTACACAGATAATCGTCAGTGATGAAAATTGTGCCGTCATCCCCTTCACACTGCAATATTAGAAAAGGGAATATGTACCATTTATGTCCAAACTGCCAAAACTGCAGAGGGAGGAGTGGCTTAACATGTATTGTGCTTGTTCGGCCACTGGAATACATACCATTTACTTCTCCCCCATCACGAACCTACTTTCATTGTATTATGAACTTTTGGCCGCCACATTTAATGACATCTATCATAAAATATTATACTTCTCTCTCCCTTTCCTCACCGATATACCTCTTTGTCACAATTACATTCAACAACCTCCACCATAAAATTTTACAGTAAAGTTCGCTCCTTCTAGCCTCCCTTCCTCTTTCCCGCAAGGATTTCTTTTTTCTTTATTTATTTTTTTTTGTGTGGTTAGTTTTTGTACTTTCACAATGTAAATAAAGTGTGAAACTTCACAATTTTTTGTCGAATGATTTTTGTATTTGCGTAATAAAAAAGTGTATATATTAACAAATTTTCTTGGATTTGTTGCGCAATCTCATTGTCAAAAAGTGTGGTTTACATTTTTTATTAAATAATTTAAAGATGTCATTGTATTTTGTTAAGTTTATTAATCGAAAGTATGCAGTTTTACATTTACAACTTCTGTGTGTCAGTGTGAATATTCACACTTAAAACTTTCACACTTCTAAAAAATTCACACTATGTTATTCGTTGAAAGTGTGGATATTCACAAATACAACTTTCACGCTGTTATATATATATATATATATATGCAGAGAGGAGTCCAAATGGGTAAGTACTTATGATTTTCTCCTAAAATATAAATTTTGATCCAAATGGGGTAATTAAATGTCATGATTTTCTCCTAAATTATAGATTTAACTGCCATTTTTATCTCTACGATTAAAAATTGGGCATTTTGGTCTTTTGCATAGTTACAGCACGTTTTGGGTTTGTAGAATATTTGGAACTTAATATGGTACAAGTTCTACATATAGGACTTCTTATTAAAACCGGTGTTTTACCTTGGACGATATGGTGTGATCTTAATTTCTTTCTTCACCTGAGTGCTTCTTGTTGCTAAATTAGGTGATTTTCTTTGACTTGAAAAGTGAGTGCCACTAGTGCTTTATTTATACTCGAATACTTCAAACTGTTATAAGTTTCTCTTTCTTATCCTATCAAAGAAAGTAGGGGTGGGCATTTTTTTGTGTGCTTAGAATCATGATGATGGAAAAGCTACAGGGGTCCTCGTCCATCTTGATAGCATCTCATTTAGGAAACATATCCATTTTTGAAGTTTAATATTCAACATTTGTGTTTGAAATGTTCTTTACTCCTACAAAGTTCAGCTCATACTACAATGTATGTTTTATTTTTTATGGTAAGGAATAGCTCTTCAGGTAATTATGCTTACAATATCTTCCCATACCAATATTCACTGGGTTTTTTTTTTGCATCTTTTAAAATAATATTTGTCTACACTGTCCTTGAAAGTTTGACTAAGAGACTAGGACTTGCTGTTTTTGTTTTTATTGTGCCGATGTGTGTAGAAATGAGGTGTCTGGTGTGCTCTTTTTCATCTATA
>NW_021038142.1:0-15623 GCF_004153795.1 Camellia sinensis | reverse complement strand
TAAACGATCTTGAGAAATTATGAAAATTTGAGGAGAAGGCATGTATAATACGTGATTTGGGACAAACTCTTGTGTTTGTAGCTTTTTTTATAAAAAAATGGATTAGAACTTATAATCGGCATGACCTTGGTTATTAGTCGGTTTGATTCACCTTTGGTTAAGCATGATTTTATAGGCCTGTTTTAACCATGAAATAAAGCTCACTTTGATTGGTTGTGTAAACTGAAGTTAAAAACATTATTTCTGCACACTTTTCATGTTGTTAAACTTTCCGAAAAAAAAATCATCTTAGGTTAGTTTCTGTTCTTTTTCAGTTTCATATTTTTCGCGTTGAATCTGTCTAGATCTTTATTATCAAGGTTTTTCTTTTACTGTTCAGTTTCTGTTAAATTTCGTTCGCATTGTCTTATAGGAAATTGATTCTGTAACAACTTTCGTTTCTTTGAGTTTTGATCAATTCGAATTATTTAAGTATGAAACGGTGTAAAGTTTATTTTTTTTTAATAAGTTACTTAGATTAAATATACTAACTTTTATTTGTTTTGCAGGATGGTGGGTCATTACTAACTTTTTATGTAAGGGCTGACCCACCATATTTTTTTTATTTCTTTTTGTCTATTTTTATAATCAATTTTATATTTCGTTGTGTACGGACAAGAAACTAAATGCCACCGCTATGCTCGAGAACTAACCCATTTGTCTGGTGCGGTTGGAACTACTTGTCTTGTCTCGTAATAAGAATTTAATGTTTTTTGTTTGTGTCTGTAACACGTGGGTGTTGAATCTTTGTACTCATACCAGTATATCCTGTATACTGACCCGTTTTTGTCTCTTGCAACTCAGGTGTGTTCTGTTGAGCGGCAGCCGAGCTTCATTTGCAGGATTAATTGAGGCTATGGTGGTGACAAGAAATAACTGTGATCGTAGGACAGTGTCGTTTGAACCTTCTTTTATTTTCTGAGCTTAGGCGTTGATAAGCTAACTTTATATATTTTTTTATATGACTTTAGTATTTGAATAATTTGCATGGTTTGTAACCGTACTTTATTTAAGTTATTTGGACTAGTTGTTGCTACTTAATGTTGGAGGTATTTGATAGTTTATGTAGTTGTGGTGGAATGGTTTGGTTGGTGTAACAGCCCGCGGGGGACCCTCGCTACAGCTCGGACTCGACTTTCGAGTCACGGTTCTAAATCTTAACCAAAGAGTCCAATCCGGCAAATCGTTTTTAAGGGAAAACTGATTTTTTTTGGAAAGAATTGCCAAACATGGACTGCTTTTGCCCAAGATACAGAGTCGCCACCTAATATTTTATTTGCGGAAATTTAGGAACCCTACTCGTGCCCAAAAGGCCCACGTGTCCGTCATCACCAAAGTTGCCTCGCTCGGAACTTGGTAACGATTGGGAAGGTCTACTTCGTGAGCACCCCGCTCGCCCGCGTCATGACCGGCCTCTTACTAAACCCATGATATCATTTTTGAAAACATTGTGAGTCTTATTTACCGTTTATTAAGCACTAGGTTACTATGTGATAGCGCACAAGCACTACAAATATAGACCGGGGTCGCCTGAATTGGAAACGCAAACATTTCATGCTTTGTTTTTGAAAATAGTTTTTGTAACCCGCAGGTAGGCGCTTGAAACATTTGATGATTTATTCAATCTAGAATACACCACACTTCACCCACAGGCATCCAGGGCAGTTATATCAGATAAGCACATAGCCTCATGTAAACATGTATCATGGCATTCACTCACACCCGCGCATGCAAGGATGCTAAAGAGTAAAAACTTACCGGAGTACTCCAAGCCAAAATAGACACTTATTAGAAATCATGCATGAATCCTAAGTATACAGAAATTGTCTAATGCAACACATGCGAAATGCAACTAGCAGCTCGGCTATTCTTAGATGGTAATATGAAGATGGCTACAACTACCATGTATTCAAATTTGGAATGAAATTACGATGCAGTTGTTATGGTGCGCCGAGCCCGGTTGCATGCAAAACAAATGAATGATGCAAAATGCTGTCATACTGTATGCTAATTTAAACATGCCCTAATCTAACGCATCATTAAGCGGATAAATAAAGGGAGAAAGACGTGGGGTTGGAAGACTTACATCACACTCACCCACACTTATTTACAGTTGTGCCCTTCGCAGCAAAGGGTCCAAATAATAATACAGTCCAAATATTACAGTCCCGAAAAAAGAATATTACAGTCCAAATATTACAAAATTCTATTAATTAACATTTAAACTAAGAAACAAGTAAAAACTGGCGTGCAAGCCAGGACTGCCTTGCTTCTGATGGTATGATGCATGGTCCGGATTGTCTTTGCGCGGAAATCCATCCGGAATGCCCCAATTAGCCTCTGTTTACACCTGTTTCTTGAATGCGTGCCAAGCCCCAAAAGGTTGCTGATTCTTCGTTTTGCTGCAACAGAGCAGCCAGGAAAGCGGGCATAGCAATGTATTTTGCACAGATAATATGCATGTCTAGATCCTGTGCCCACCAATCACGGCATACCGAGCATTGATGGCCGAGGAGTCGAAATGCAACAACTCAATATAGGATGAATTGCACAGAAGCTACAGCTAAAAACCTAACTCCTCCATGCGGTAATCCGGAGTGTCGGTGACTGGGGAATTGAGACACAATTCCGTCACTCGGAGGTAACGAAATGTACCTCGTTTCCCGTGCCCGCGGGCTTAACTCCTATTTTCGCGACACGATGCAAATGCATGATATGCATGAAATGCAACCTAAGATACAATCCTAAACATATACCAATGCTATGGATTGACATGCCTCGAAGTGCGTGCACAACGGGCACGCAAACTGAGAAAATGCGTGCACACTGGGCACGCAAATCGAGAAATGACAGGAATGCCAATGAAATGACATGAAAAACATGATATGGGCTTATACCAACATGAGTGAGCTCCAGCCACATCTCACAAGGATGCCGGCGGATGAAAAGGGGTGCCCTCGAAATGCGTGCACACGGGCACGCAAAACCGAGACATGGCAAAATGTGATGAAAATGACACTGAAAACATGAATATGGCTTAACCAACATGAGTGAGCCTTAGCCACACTCACAATAAGGAATGCCGGCCGCGAATAAAATGGGGTGCCTCGAAATGCGTGCACACGGGCACGCAAACCGAGGCGATGGCGAATGTGATGAAAACATGAAATTGGATGCAATCATTCTAATGGGAATTTCAGCCACTAAAATCATGGGGGAAAACAGGTCCCCGAAAATGAGGCGAAATGACACCAAATGCAAGGAATTGTCCCGAAATGCGAAATTTAGGGCACCCGAAATGGCCTATAGCTAATGGTAAACATGCACAATATGGACATGCAATTCAAAGACAGGCTAAACAGTCCCAAAAAGGCACTTTCGCACAGTTATAAACATGCCAAAACAGCAAGCATAGGTATGGCAAAAATAGCACGCAAGAATAGGGGCCAAGAGAGGGGTAATGAGCAAGTGATACAATCAAAACCCAAACTGAAAAATTTCCCTTTCTTACAAAACCACTGAAGAGGGACCAAAAATATGAAACCATTTTACAATGTTATGGCGTAAAGACCCTCAAATCAGGTATACAAACATGGTAGAAGTGGATGGCAAAATGAGGCTCAAAAGGTGCTAAAACATGGAGGATATGCAAAAATAATCACCAAGACAGCCGAAGATCTTAATAAAACATGTAGAATGGGCCAAAATAGGACTAATTTCCAGAACTGTAAAATGGCCAAAAACAAAAGCATGGTAGGCTAACAAACATGCAAGAATGGGAATAAAAAGGAGATATAACATGAATGACCCTATGGAGTCCCAAACCATGGAAAAGGACCTAAAATGAAACAGAATATGGACCAAAATAAGGACTTTTTCAAGAACTTAAATGGCCAAAAACAAAAGCATGGTAGGCTGCCATTGCCATGCAAGAATGGGAAGAAAAGAGGAGTATAAAGGTAGGTACAACAAATGAAGTCCCAAATGGTGTTGATCCCTTTCTTCAATGTTGAAGAGGGGCCTCAAATAAGCCAATATTAGTTTCAACATGCTCAAAAAACAGATTACTCACGGGGCCAAAAATATACATGCAAAATCATGACATATAAGAGGATCAAATGAAGCAAGTGTATTTTGGAGGCTCAAACAGGGTTTGAGCTTAATTAAAAGTGAAGATGAGCTCAAAAGAGAGCCCTTTTCAGTTAGGCTGGAGCCTTGAAAACAACAAAAGCAAGTGAGGCTTACAAATGAATCAAGAAAAAGGGTACAAAGAGAAGAAGTGTTACTTACCAATGAAGACTAAGGCTTTTGGTTGCTTCTTTGGACCAATTTTGCAGCTTCCTTGGCCTTGAGAACCTTCCTTTTTGGAAAATGAGGTGGTGGTGGTAGAGCTTGGCTGGTGTAGAAGAAATTGGTGCTTAAGGACTTAGGCGTTTTTTAAAGAAATGAGAGCTATGGAGATGGAGTTGTGTATGGATGACTTGAAGAACAATTTTTCCTAACCCTTGTAAGTGAAGCCACAGCTGGGTTATAAGGGTTCAAAAGGGGTGTTAAAGGTGGGGGAAAAGGAGAGCAAAATTCCCCCACAAAATATCCCCGGATAAAGATCTTTATCTGGGATATTGCCCCACAGCTGTAAAGAACTGCACAGGCAGGCCTATTAACTTTTGTCCAAGGTGGCGGCCGGCAGGGTCCAAAAGTTCAAGTCATATTTCTGGCCGGCCACCAACTGGTGAGGGTACTCCTATGTGGTGTACAACACAACCATGTGGTTCAAAGTCGAGAAAGTGGGTCCAAGGGGTTCAACATTAGCCCGGAAAGAGGGGGTCAAAAAGGGTCAAGTAGAATTACTGGCCGGCCATGAACTTTTTAGGGTCCTCCATGTGTGTTAGCATCACAAATATGTGGTTTCAAAGTTCAAGAAAAAGGGTCCAAGGGTGTTCAACATTAGCCCGGAAGGAGGGCAAAAGGGTCAGTTGAATTACTTGGCCGGCCATGAACTTTTAGGGTCCTCCCATGTGTGTTACATTCACACAATAATGTGGTTCAAGTTCGAGAAACTTTTTTTCATTGTACATAATCTTTTTAAGTTATATTCCATAACACGTATACTAATAAATCATTAATTTAACATTCTTTGTTCCTAACTCACCACTTTCGGCTGCCTCCCCTTCCGGCCTACACATATATCCCATGTGCCTCCCGTATACCTAGACACCGCTCCGAAGCCAAACATGTAACGCGGGATATGCGTCCCGAGTTTGACTCACACCCATCCGGATGGTAGCATATTACGTACGCGACGCAAATCAAGACACGTCGTCTACTCATGAGAACATAGGCAACAATATAATATATACAAAACATCTCAACATTGAGAATATAACATAACATATGCCGAGCATAAGGCATTTATAATCTCATAATCCATCACTTTTGTTATAACACTCTTTCTGCACACACTCAAAATACAACACTAATCCATGAGTCATGGTGGAGTATAAGGAATTTATCTATTTGGTTTCTTTAATTAATTTTAATGTCATATGTACGCATGGTGATATTACAACCATAAAATAAATCTCATATAAAATTATTCCTTAAACATGGCATAGCACAAATAATCAAATAAGTAAATCAATCCAATCATCTACATGCAAATAATAAATCAATCCCACATCAAATTAAAAATAAATATAATAAATAAATCGAACATATCTCCATCCTGCAAACCAATATCTATGGAATTCTAAGTGTTTATTTTTTAATTTTATATAATCATGAGTGTGATTACAATCATAATATAAAATCATATCCAGATAAAATCCTAAACCTGTGGCATGCCAATCTATTAGCAAAATATAACTTATAAATCAATCAATCATCTAAAAACCCTAAACCTTACATAAACAACTAATCAAATAATTATAAATCATTAATCATATCCTATAAACCCGCTATAACTTACTTACTTCAATTATAATCAAAATAATCTAAAATTACATCAATCTTGAAACCCTTAAACTTTACCTACACAACTTAATCAAGTATTAAAATCAACAATTATCTAAGTAACCTAAACTTTTACATACACCATCTGGTCAAATATTTTAGATTAAATTAATTTAATTCTTACTTTATGATAAACACAATATTTAAACCTAATATCAAATAAATAGTATAAAAATAAGAATTAAACCATAATTTTATCCAAGGGATAGTTAGTTTGTACTCGCATATTATTTTGAAGATCATAATAGATCACTCAAAGAATTTAATAAAGTCAACCCAATAATAAAACCACTAAACACAGTTGTCATATCCAATACTAATTGCTAAATAATTAAATATCAAATCTAATCATACAAAACTCCTAAGCCTTTACATACACGTCGAAATCAAAATAATTTAAAATTAGTCAAATCATCTAAAAATTCTAAACCTTACATACCTACTAATATTAAAATAATTGCCAATCAATTTAATTTATCTGTATAAATCTTAAACCCCACATATACATCTAATCAACATAAATGAAATTAATCAATCATTCTAAAAATCATAACCTTACATATTCCATCTATCACATAATTAAAAATTAATCAATACATCTAATAATTCCTAACCTTATCATGCTCAACTAATTAAAATCTATTACAATCAATTAAATCATCTAAAGAATCTAAACCTACATATACATCCTAATCAACATAATTAAAATTAATCAATCATCTAATAAATATCCTAAACCTTACATACTCAACTAATTAATATTATTACAATCATTAACCATCTAAAACGCTTAAACCTTACAATATACATCTTACATCAACATTAATTAAATATTAATTGATCATTAAAAATATCCCAACCTTACATACTCTAACCTAATTAAAATTAACAATCAATATATCATCTATGAAAATTCTCAAACCTTACATTATACGTCTATAATCAACATAACTTAAACTTAATCCAATCATCTAAACAATTCTCAACCTACATACCCAACTTAATTTAAATTATTACAATGAATTAATCATTTCTATAAAATTCTAAACATTCCGTTATACGTCTAATCGACTTAATTAAAAATCTGAATCATCATCTAAAAAATCATATAACCTTAATCTCAACTAATTTAATAATTATTACAATCAATTAATTAAAAACCTTAAACCTTGCAATATACAATCTAATCATACATAATTAAAATTATCAATTCTATCATAAACAAATCCAAACCTTACATACTCGAACTAATTTGAAAATTATTACAATCATTAACATCTAAAATCCTTAACTTTACATATACGTCTATCATACATAATTAAAGTCTTAATCATCACTTAACAATCTCAAACCTACATACCAACTAATTTAAAATTTACAATGAAATTAATTTATCTTTAAAACTTCTCAACACTCTCGTATACGTCTAAATCAATAATTAAATTATCATCATTCATCTAAATAATCCTTATACCTTTCATACTCAAATAATTAAATTATTAACATCCATTACATCATCTAAAACCTTAATCCTTTTACATATCATCTAATCAACCATAAATTTAAATTAATTAATTCATCTAACAAAAATATCAATAAACACCTTCCTATTCCAATTAATTCAAAACATTAAAATCACTGTCATCTCATCAATATATCAAATAATCAAAACAATATTAAGTAATATACAATATAATAAAATATAACGAATCAATATAATAAAGAAAATAAGTTTCTTGACTCAACATATATTATTTTGAAGATCAGGTAAATATATTTGGAGAAACTAATAGGAGCCACTCAAAACAAAACCCTAATTCCTTTTTTATTTGTCTCCATCCGGCCACGTCCCTCTGCTCTCCTCTCAATTTTCTTGTTTTTCGTCTCTTCTCTCTCTCTCTTCTTCCACACCTACGGCTGGTGTGGAATCTTTTCACAATAAAAGATTAAATCCTAGTTGCTACTTGTTACTAATATTTTATAACTTATACTCACGTTTATTCTAATCTTATGACTTTATATATTATATATATTAATATATAGGTTTTGTATTAATATATAAGTATAAGATTTATAAATTATATCTATATATATATAAACATACTCCCTTTCTCTTTTATTTATAAAACAAATATAAATATTTAATTAATTAAATAATCACATTACCATTTATATACAGTACATCATTTATAATTCATTAATGGTTAATAATGAAAAATAAAAAAAAAAAAAAAAACATAAATATAAAAAAAAAAAAAAAATAAAAGAAAAAAAATCTAAACACACATGTATAATTTCTCATATTAAACCACACATTAATATAAGCCAAAAATATATAAGTAATATAATACATAATAATAATAATTAATTATAATAATAATAATAAATAATGACTTAACAAAATTAGGATCGCTACAGGGATCATCCGATCCTAGAACAGTTGCCAACTAATCAGATTCATGCTTCTCTTCTTTCCCGACATGTTGAGAACTTACTCCAATCCCCAACAAAGCAGTGACGAATTCCTCATATACACATTGCAATGATCATGAATGCGATGCCCCTTGTATGGGTACTCTCAGTTTGTTAATGAATTCCACACATGGACTTGTTTTTTAGTTTGAAGTGAACACTCGAGTATGGAATTTTGACCATGCCACTCTGCTGAACTTTGAGCAACAGGCACGTTATGGTGACTCGATGACGAGTGCTTTTGAAAGACAAGCATGCTATGGTGACTCGATGAAGAGTGCATACTGAGACAAACACCAAGCACGACACAACAGAACTCACAACTGACCCAAAAGCAGAAAATGACTCAAGGTAACTGATCATTCATAGTGCCCCTAGTATTACTTATGCTCCCTTTAGAAATCAATTTCGCAAAACCTGAGTTTTGATTCTTTTTTTTTTCTTTTTTTTTTTGGTGCTCAAGATAGAGAGTCTACTGATAAGTTCAAGTATTGAAAATTTCTCTACTTGTCGATTCAAGCTAGTTCATTCTTACCCAATGCAAGTATATGATATTTGCAGCAATTGGTGTAGCTCATTGATTGATGTGAAGCTGACAACGTGAATAAGGCAAGATGATTGGATCGCGACGAATAAGATGGATATGGTTGAGACCGAACTTCAGGATGAAGTTGCCTACGTATCCCAAGAATGGGAATCAGGTTAACATAGTTCATGGCTAAGGTTCACTCAAGTGTTATCACTCTCCTTTTGCGCTCTAACTTTTGCTAAAGTCGGCCTTTTGGGGTTTTCTACCTTGTGAGCTATATTTTTTTTGATTTCTCATTTTTCATACTCTAACTTTTGCCTAGGTTTCCCTTTTGGGTTTTCGGCCTAGCGAGCCTCTCAAGGATAACGTTACAACATTTGTGGTGAATTTGATCAATAGTCATCTTTGCCCTAACACTGGAACTGGCTTCGCCTTGAATTGAGTTTGGTTCTTCATTCCCTTATGCATGTCATTGTTCTTTCTTTCACTCCATTTGCAAAGTTGGTTGTTCTTGCACTGTGGTACCTCCTCACATCGGCTTCCTGGAATTTAGACAAAAGTTCCCTTCCTCCTGGCTGATTGAATTTCATTCTAATGGATACCCCTAGCTTGATGGTTGACTCCTTTTTATTTTTTCTCTTTTCTTTTCTTTTTTCTTTTTTCTTTTTTTCTTCTTTCTCTTCTTTTCTTTTTTTTCCTTCATTTCTTTCTCTTTATTTTTGGTTTCTTTTATCCTTTTCTCTTTGAAATAATGAAAACACCAGGGGGAGAAATTTTATGATTGTGAGGTCTGAAAGTCGTGTTGTGCTTGCAACAATGATCGCCTAACGGCGAAGAGAATCCCCAGGACAATGTAAAATACTGTTCACAATTCTGAACCTATTTTTGCAAGTTTGCAAAAGAAATAGCTTAAAATTCTGAAAACATGAAGGACTTTGTGCCTATAAGTCAAAATTCACTCAAACCATTCGGGGGATCCTTCTCAACACTTGAGCTTATTAACATAATCTCATTCCAAAAACAAATTCAAAGCTTTTCCTATTTTTTAAAAGGTCACACATGCATTCCTGTAGTGTAGCTTAACTTTTTCGTGCCCCCTTTCGGAAGCTCAAAAGAAAGCTCTACAGTTCGGACTCCCGCGGTTCTGAATCTAATCTCACGAGTGCAATACCAAATTGATAAACACCAAAGTGTCCAAATCCAGCAAATCTTTTGGAAAATCGATTTTTGAATAAAAAATACCAAAATTGAACTACTTTTCCAAATACAGAGTCGCCACCTAAATATTTTGGTTTGGAAAAATTTAGAAAACTCATTACTCATGCCAAAGGCCACGTGTCTGTCATCACCAAGATTATCTCGGCTCGGGAACTTAGGTCTCGGCTCGAGAGGGGAAGGTCATGAATTGAGCACCTCCGCTTGCCCGATCAAAGATCGGCCTCTACTAATCATTATATGATTTTTATCAACATTTTATGCTCTTGTTCTGCTTATTAGGCTAGCATTACTATGTGATGCACACAAGCAAGTATAGACTAGTTTGCCTGAATTGGAATATTTCAATTTCATGTTTGTTTTTCGAAAAGAGTTTGAATTTGCCACTTAACAAAGTGGGTTTAAAGATTGTCAATTTGCCATTTGACAAAGTGGGCTTAAAATGTACAATCATTGAATCATTCCAATTCAAGCAATAAGCCTTCATCCACAGGCACTCAAGCAATTTAATAAGTAAGCACTTAGCCTCATGGAAAGCATGCTAGTCATGGAAATCACTCATACTCATGCAAGTATGCTAAAGCACTAAAAACTCACTTAGTACTCCAAGCTAAGATAAAACAAAAGAGTTAGAAATGTATGATTCCTAACTATACAATTATGACTAATGCGATGCATACAATAATGCAACTAATAGGCTTGGCTACTAGACATGTTATTTGCAACAATTTCATAGCATGCGTTTAAACACGTATTCAAAGAAGTATTAAATGATAATGTAGTTTGAATGATGTACTGAGCCTCAGTGCATGCAAGACAAAATGAATGGATGCTAGCATAAGGTATGCTAAACAAAACGTGATGCTTCTAATCTAACCATTAAAAGTGGATAAATAAAAGGGAGAAAGACATGGGGTTGGAAGACATACACATTATTACATTGTGTTCTCACGAAGGAGAGTCCGAATGAATAAAACTAACTAGCTAACTAAGCTAAGCTAATTAAGTAATTATTACAAACCAAAATGAATAACTAGTTAAACTACTTAACTAATTATTACAACAACAAATGAACTAATTAGTTAACTAACTAATTAAATAATTACAGGACAATTACAACAACAATTAAACTAAGTAGTTAACTATTCTGCCTCGGGAAATGAGAGATGTGCATGCGCATGCTCGGTTTTCACCCGAAAAGACCACCATTTTTCTCCCGAATGCATCTGTTTGCACAGTTGAACATTTCTAGAACCATTGTGCTCCACCATACCAACACTCTGCTGAATTTTGCATCAGTAGCCAACCGACCATTGGTGAAGATTGCCGGCCACCTACTGGCCATGAAAGTGGCCTGCCGGCCATCCAAGGTGGTCTACCGGCCATGAAGAGTGGTCTGCCGACCATTGATGCACAGGCTTATCTTGCTGTAACAGAGGACAAACAGAGCATATACAGGGTATTTCAAAGTCCTCCTTTTCATGAGCAAATCCAAGGAGTGGTGAACTTAAGCCACAAACCACCAACTTAAGCAATTTCATTGCATGATGGCTTGTGACTCAAGAGGTGCAAGCTCAATAAACGGAACAACAAGACACAAAAGCCATCACCCTATCATGCATGATCAAGGGTGATGGAGATCTAGAAAACTTGGCACATTTCATCACTTTGAGTATGAAATGCCCCAATTTTCCTTGTGTTCAATTAACGTCCGATTGAACACAACAAAGCACAACCAAATTCTTATCTTTGCTCACTTTTAGGCCCAAGTTTTAGTTACTCGTTTTACTTTACCAACAATTCTTTAATCCAATTAAGTCCAAAGGTGATTAAAGTTCTCTAATGGAAAGATGGCTCAAAACAGAAGTTGCTTTGGATATGAAAGAAGCATCATACCATTGGTAATGAATCCCCTAAGGGATTAAACCATTAAGTATGAAACCTCAATTTCACATTTAGGCAAGCAAGTGACTTGAAATCACTTTCAAAGAAAAATTAAAAGCCAAGAAAGGAGAGAAGTTGTAGAGATTATGCTAGCTGAAATTAAGTGTGAAAAACACTAAAACAATGCAATCAACTCAAACAAGTGATGTCTAAAGGCCTAAAACACCAGGCTTGTAAGGACTATCACACTAGAAGCATGTAAAACAAGACTCAAATGACACAACCAACCCAAAACAAAGACAAAATAGTCAAAATCAGAGCCTAAAACATGCTGGAATTAAGCTACAACAAGCTAGAAAAATAAGCTAAAGCATGACACCAACTACGCTAGCAAACAAGACACAAGGAGGGCAGGCTAACCCCTCAAAATTTGGACTTCAAGACATGATTTTCATCACTAAAAAAGCTCTGAAAATTAGCGTTTAAAAGCTTGGAAAAAGATAGTTTGAAGGTGGGAAACACAAATGGCAAGGCCTTACAAACAAGGTACAAAGAAGGATGAACCACCCCCTACCATAAATGGCTTAAAACCACAAATTTCAAGCCACAAAGACAAAGTTTTTATAGCCTAAAAATAGTGGGAAAAAGATAGAAAAACAAGTATGCAAAGCAAGCTAATAAAGAAAATATTATACCTCTTGAAGAGAAGAGTAATTCCAAGCTACAAAACCAAGTAAGTACACCCTCTAAAACTCAAACCAAGCTCAAGGACACCTCATCTCAAAGATGGTGAAATTTCATTAAGGGTGTGTAGACGTCCCCGAACGTCCCGGAAGGATGAGTCCCGTTCTGTTCGTTTCGGGCTCACTACAGTTCGGACTCTCAAATCGTCACGGTTCTTAATCTGAACCAAATAGTCCAAATCCGGCAAATCGTTTTGAAAAATAGATTTTTTGAAAGAAGTGCCAAACATGGACTGCTTTGCTAGATACAGAGTCGACACTTAAATATTTTATTTCGGAGAAATTTAGGAAACCCTGACTCGTTTGCCTAAGGCCACATGTCCGTCATCACCAGAGTTGCCTCGGCTCGGGAACTTGGGTACGATTGGGGAAGGTCAGCTATGAGCACCCCCTCTCGCCCGACCCGAAGATCGGCCTATACTAACCACGATATCCAATTTTGAAAACGTTATGTGTTCTTATTCTGGTTAATTAGCTAGAATTACTATGTGATGCGCACAGGAAAACAAGTATAGACTAGATCGCCTAATTTGGAACAAAGCATCGCATATCCGTTTGTTTGGAAAATGTTTTGAAATTTGCTACTCGCGAGTAGGCTAAAACACGGATTTTAATGAGTTGTTCCAACTCAAGCAATCCAACCTTCACCCACAGGCATTCAGGCAGTTCATATCACATAAGTATCTAGCCACATGGTAAGCATGCTGTTATGTTAACATTCACACTCGTGCGAGATGCTAAAGCACAAAATACTTACAGTGTACTCCAAGCCAAAACAAAGAACTCGTTAGCAATCAATGTATGATCCAAGTCCATGTTAAGTGCCTAATGCAACGCATACAGAATGCAATTAGGATAGGCTCGGCTAATCCTAGGATGGTATGTGAAATGCAACCATTTGATGCACATATTCAAGTTAGATTTGAAATACTTATGCAGTTAGCATGACGCGCCGAGCCTGGTGTATCCAATGCTGATGAATGATGCACGCATGCATAGCATAAGGTATGCTAAATTAAATATGTCCTAATACTAACCATCAAAGCAGGTAAGTAAAAGGGAGAAAGAAGTGGGGGTTGGAAAATATGCACACACGCACCCACACTTATTACAAATTCGCCCTCGCTCGGAGGGACCAAAAGAATAATACAATTAATTAACCTATAAGCTAATTAATTATTACAGACAAATTAAACTAGTTAAACAAATTAACTAATCTAATAAAACAGTAAACAGCCTTGGGAAGCGGGCCAAATGTAATGCATGTTCGGTTCCGTTCAGAAGTCCACTGCCATGCACAAGTTGCCTCTGTTTTTACTGTTTGGCACCTCTGAAAATTGCACAAACTCCAAGGTTGCTTCTCTGAGTGCTGTGGAACACCATCGGCCATGAGGAATGGTCACCGGCCATGGGGAATGGTCATCGACCACCTATGGAGATATCGGCCACAAATTGTTTGTCGGTCGGCACTGTATGTAGCCGACCGGCCAAAACTTCCTGCAGAACCTGTTTTGACAGCAACAGAGGGCAAAACAAGGCATGGCAATACATTTCAAGCAAATGTGTGCAATGACACATCCCTTATCATGTTTGTGACTTAAAGGGACATGGTTCTCGATTCTTGGACCACCAACCCCGCATTTCAATGCGTGATGGCCCAAGAAACCAAGTATGCACTTTGATTTCAAATGAGATGCACATCAAACAAACTAGTGAGGCTCAATCTCTATCATACTCAATTCAAGAGGCAAAGCATGCATGCCAATGCAATGCAACCTAGGCATGTTAACTAAGTATGCAACATGGGCATGCAATGCACAATGCATGCTAGGCATACAACCTATGCAAGCAAGCATGCAAGGCGTGAGGCAATGCAAACCAACAAGTGTGCAAGATGCAATGTGGATGTTCAAGCATGTAGCAACACATGGAGCAAACAACCTAAACATGTAACAACACACAAGTATGCAACAACACACAAGGTGAGCATGCAACAACATGCGAATAATGGACTTAAACTAATTTGGGCAGCTCTATACTAAGCCCCAAACAGTGGCCAATTGCTAAGAGAATGAGGACCAAATAACATGCAAGCATGCATGCACACAAGTGTAGACACCCCATTTTTGACCGTCCTCAATACTTGGACGTCACCGTTTGGAC
Organism: Camellia sinensis; assembly: GCF_004153795.1. NCBI lineage: Eukaryota > Viridiplantae > Streptophyta > Magnoliopsida > Ericales > Theaceae > Camellia > Camellia sinensis. The sequence goes on along the minus strand of NW_021038142.1, from coordinate 566 downwards.
ACTCGGTGATTATCCATGTTTGTGTTCGTTTGGAGTTCCCGGAGGCCTCGGCTCGCGTGCCTTGCCTCATGATCTCCGAACTTGACCGTTTAGTGTCTGGTTTTGCACCAAACACTTGCATCTTGCCTTTGAGAGGCATGGTAGGGCTTGTAGACCATCCCTACCCACCACCGGCAGTGGCTAGATGCCACCGGCTGGTTTTTGCTGCCACCGGCAATATAGTTTGCCGGCCGGCACTCTTTGTTGCCGGTCAGCACTATTTGTTGCCGACCGGCACTCTTTTTGGCCAAGATGGCATTTTTGGCCGGCCGATTGCTGTTCATCTGCTTTTGCAGATATTTTTAGACAGCTGCCTTGCTATTGCATCCCTTCATACACGTGTATGGAGGGATCCCCCTCTTGTAAAGCTTGTCTTGTAAGCTTTACAAGACAATATAGAGAGAGCTCTCTCTAAGGCAAAAAAGAGAGGCTTGGTTAGAGGACTTAAGATATTTTGAGAGAAAAACAGCCATTGTTGAGCTTTTGTTCTAGGGTTTGGGTGAGATACACATTCTATCTCTCTTTCC
>NW_021038139.1:0-24815 GCF_004153795.1 Camellia sinensis | reverse complement strand
TTTTTAAAAAAAAAAAAAGTAGGTACCACATCATTAGTGGTTGTTTTAGAATACCACTTTTAGTAGTCTTTAGCATTGCCCTTTTACTATATATGATTAGGGGTCTGTTTTCCATTTAAAGAAAAATTAGGGGTATTTGAGGACTAAAAACTTGTTTTCAGGGTAGTCCAACGACGGAGTTGCCCTTATTTTGGGAGTGGAAATTTTGATTTTGGGCAGAACATGGAACCCTAATTTCCGAAGTGATGCACTAAATAGGAATTGTCAAATTGTTTTAGGTATACCCAATCCTATCCTTTTTTGGGATCCAATGTCTAATATCAAGAAAGCCCACGCCCTTGGATTCAAGTTATTGTGGATCGATCAAAATTAAATGGGTTGTTAATCTTGCAATGTTAAACTATGAAACCCATTGAGTTGCACTTGGACTCTACTACTGCTGATGTGGCTCTTTTATGGACTTTTTATCCGAAATTGCAAAACATTTTGCCCATTATCTTTAAAAAATAATCCTATAGATATCAATAATCTTATTAAAATATAAATATTAATAATCTCATTAAAAGTATAAAAAGTCAAATATAATTGGTTCTATACAAAAATAGTAACACTTAAATATCCAATAGATATCCAATCATCTTTGGTCATAACGCTTTTAATAAGAGTTTTAGTACAATTGACATTCTTATTATCTTTATATACTATATAAGTTAATCCATCATTTGGAAATATTTGAAAATTTATTTTGGTTTGCAGTTTTTAAAAACAATTTTTTGAGTTTTTAATTTATATTTTTATATTTCTAGTACTTTTTTAAATGTTTTAATTATTATTTTTTTTTTAGATCCACTAAACCTTGATATACTTAACAAATTCATAAAATATAACAAAATACGAATGTCTACTGAATTTTCATATTTTTTTAAATATTTTTTTTATTTGGTGAACTTTTAAAGTTTTTTTCCCATAAATATTATACTTTTTAAGTGTATCCAGATTAAGTATATCTAAAAAATAAAGAATAAAAAAGTTGCATAAAATATTAAAATATTCAATAAAATACAAAATACAAAAAAAAAAAAAAATGACGAATTACACTAAAAGTCCCTATAGTTTGGGGCTCATGTTACTTTACTCCTTAACTTTTCAATTGTGACACATTCCTGAATTTTGAATCTTATTCCAAATAAGGACAATTGAAGATACAGTTGCTTACTTTCAAGGACAAAATCGTCAATTTGATAAAATATAAACTAACTTGACAAAAATAAATGTCAAAAAGTTATTTTTCAATTTTTTAAAAATTATTTCTATCCACCAAAAATAAAATTATGTAAAATTAATAAATCTTTTAGGTATTTTTTTCCCCCAAATTATTTTTTATTATGTTTTTTTATGATAATCATGTAATTGCGGTGGTTAGGATTTTAAGGTATAATCGATATACTTAATATATGAAATGCTTTTAGTTTTGAATTTTTTGATTTAACGGATTTGTTTAATAATGATATCAAAGTTGTCATCATATTTGAGTTTTGAAAAAATAGAATCTAATTTAATGAAAATAAAAACAAACATCCGTTACATGATCATCATCCAAATACATAATAAAAATTAATTTGGTAAAAATAAATAAATAAATAAATGACTAAAGTTTTATCAATTATACATAATTTTATCTTTAGTGATTAGAAATAATTTTTAAAAATTCAAAAATATTTTGTTGACACTTATTTGGGTCAAATTAATTTATATTTTATCAAACTGGCTATTTTACCCTTAAAATTAAGTAATAGTATTTTCAATTGTCCTGATGTAGAACAAGATTCAAAATTTAAGATCAAATGTGTCACAATTGAAAAGTTAAGAATCAAAATGAGACAAACTCCAAACTTTAGAGACCATTAGTGTAATTTGCCAAAAAAAAAAAAAAAAAAAATTTAAAAGTAACTTAAACGAAACATTATTTTTTTCTAAAGGCAAGGAAAAAAGTTCAATCATTTTTAATTCTATAACAAAATAATTTTATTTCTATTTATGTGGATGAAAACTCATTAAGATAATCAATTGGGATTGTCAATACCTATACCAAGCTCAAGTCTTGAGGCTTGTGGTGGTGAAATGGGAAGCAGCGAGGGTGTTGTGCCTTAGAGCTAGGAGGTTGTTGTGGCTAAGGCACAACATCTTGTTGTGAGCTTGTGAAAGTATTTTTCAAATTTATATTAATGATTTGGACAGTTCATATTGCAGAGTTTGTTATCATCTATGAAAAAATAAATTCAATTAGACATTTGTAACCTATAATAAGATCACATTTATGTTTTTAAAAAATAAACGGTTGTGACACTTTAAAATGTCAATGGCGCTCTTACTACCTATCTCCGTTGTGCCTCTTTTTGTAATGGTCATGTGAATTGCATTTACAAAGTTTCTATTAAGAATTCTCAAATTATCTTTGGTGTTGTGATTTTAAGGTCGGTTAATAGTCATCAATGGAGAGTAAAGGGTGGAATCTAGTTATCAAAAGGAGTAGAGTGGGAAATCGACATGGATATCGAAAGGAGTCAAGGATGGTTACTATTTTTGTGGATGACATTCTGGAATCCATAGATCCAAAAGGATTGTTTAATCTATTTAGTAAGTTTGGTCTAGTTAAGGATGCATTCATCCCGGGAAAAAGAAGGAAAGCAACAAGATCCAGATTTGGTTTTGCAAGGTATGATTGCAAGGTGGCTACAGAGGTAACGATCTAGAAGGTAGATGGACTATGGTGCGACAACAAGGCAATGAAGGTAAAAAGAGCAGACTTCCAAAAACCTGAACAAATGGAGCAAAGGGTGGTAAGCAAAGGCAAAGAAGGAACAAGGATGCAGCAGAGGATACAAGTGCAGTAGAGGATAGGCAGTGGGGATAAGAAGTCGTATGCAGAGGTATTACAAAGCAGAGGAGCAAGAGAAGGAAAAGGTAGTGATAAAAGCTTACGATGAAGGAAATGGATGGTTATATGAGAGTTTAGTAGTAAAGCTGAGTGCTTTTTTCTCCATTAAAGATTTCGTAGCTGAACTGAGTAACAAGGGTATGAAATATGTGATTGCAAGAGAATGGGAAGGTAGAGTAGCTGTGCTTACTTTCAAATCAATACAGCATATAAAGGAAGGAAAGGAAAAAAACTGAAAGGTGGGGTAAGGAGTGGTGTGATTCAGTTGAAGAATGGCGTAAAGGCTACTTGGTAAAGCAAGAGAGATGTGTTTGGATCACATGCTTTGGCATTCCTCTTAATCTCTAGAGTGTTACCACCTTTACAAATATTGGCAGTCAATGGGGGTGTCATGACCCGAACCCGCCCCTATGGGTTAAGGACATAACCAACCAGTAATCGCGGGATTACCTACGATCTCAAACCATTTTAGACTTAATTCATTAGAGTAAAGGGGCCAAACGGAAGCAAAATTTAAAACTTTGTCCATAGAGTTGTGCTTACATGGCACATCATAACAAACCATAGATACACATATTAATAACTCACATCATAAAGTACAGTAGCATAAGGTTCTGTACAGACAGGATCATTCAAGTCTAAGTCAGCCTACCAAAACTATATACAAACATAAACCAAACTTCTCGCCAACAAGTCAAAATAAAATAAAATAGCAGAAGAGCGAAGATTGGTCTCGTGCGTGAGACGCAAGGGCTGACTCTTCAAAACTTTGGTTGTCCCACACAAACTTCACTGAGGCTGGGTTTGGATCTCTCTTGGCTCACCTACAAACACATGAATGAGCGTGAGCGAAAGCCTAGTGAATAATATCAAATAAAGAAGATGCATTAGGACAATATACATTGGACGGCCTTGGGCCCAATTCATATTTCTATTTAATACACATATATATATATATACATAGGTCAAGCAGCTTGTAGACGCGCCCGCGTGGGGCCCCGCTACAGTTCGGACTCGATTTGTGTCACGGTTCTTAATCTGAACCAAAGAGTCCAAATCCGGCAAATCGTTTTGAGAAACAGATTAGCCTAGAATTACTATGTTATGCGCACAGCACACAAGTATAGACTAGATTGCCTAATTTGGGAATAAGCATTGCATATCCGTTTGTTTTGGAAAATATTTTGGAATTTGCTACTCGCAAGTAGGCTAAAACACGGATTTCAATGAGCTATTCCAACTCAGACAATCCAGCCTTCACCCACAAGCATTCAAGCAGTTATATCACATAAGCAGCTAGCCTCATGGTAATCATGCAATTATGGCAACATTCACACGCATGCGGCATGCTAAAGCATAAAAGCTCACCTAGTACTCCAAGTCAAAACAGAAACCAGTTAGTAATCACATGCATGATCCTAGTTCATATTTGAAATGGCTAATGCAACACATGCGAAGGTGCAAACCAAACAGGCTCGGCTATCCTAGACATGGCATGTGAAATGCTGCAACTAACAAATACTCAACTTGGAATTGAAATACGAGTGCCGTTAGCATGATGTACCGAGCCTGGTGCATGTAAGACAAATGTATGGATGCACGCATGCTAAGCATAAGGTATGCTAATTTAAATATGCCCTAGTCTACCATCATGAGCGGGTAAATAAAAGGCAGAAAGAAGTGGGGGTTGGAAGACATGCACACACTCACCCACACTTATTACAGATTCGCCCTCGCTCGGAGGAACCAAAAGAATAATACAATTCGAATAATGAATTAACTATCCTAGCTAATTAATTATTACAAATTACCTAATTAGTTAACAAACTAACTAAGCTAGGAAAAACAGTAAGCCGCCTCGGGAAGAGAGCTCAATGCAATGCATGTTTGGTTTTGCTTGAGAATTCATTGCTATGCGCAATCTGCCTCTGTTTTCCCTGCTCTGCTCCTCTGAAGACTGTCAAAGTTCAGAATTGCTTCTCTGGATACTGGGGAATGCCACCGGCTGGAAGGAATCATCACCGGCTGTGATCTGGTGGTCATCGGCCAAGAATTCATCCATCGGCCATCGATGGTTACCGGTCGGCACTCTATGCAGTCAATCGGCAGAAAGTGCCTGCAGAACCTGTTTGACAGCAGCAGAGGACAGGACTGTGCATGGCAATGCAATTCAAGCAATGTGTGTACCTACCAAGCCCCTTTTCATGTGTATGACTCAAAGGGACATGGTCCCTGGTTCCCGGACCACCAATCGCGCATTTCAATGCGTGATGGCCCAAGAGACCAAGCGCGCACGTTTTGATGTCAAATGCAACGCAAACCAACAAACCAATGGGACTCAACCTCTATCATGATTTGGTCAAGAGGTAGAGCATGCATGCCAATGCAATGCAATCTTAAGCATGTTGACTAGCATGTAACATGGATAATGCAAGCAAGCATACAAGACATGCAAGGCATGAGATAATGCAACCAACAAGTATGCAAGGCACAATGTAGGTGTTTAAGCATGTAATCAAACATGTGACTTCATTCAATCATGCAAGTTCAACTATGCAACAACTCACCAATATGCTACAACATACAAAGAGTACATGCAACAAACAAAGAGGTGGACTTAAACATGATTTAGGCAGTCCTAACTAGGCCTAAAACAGTGGCCAAAGTGCCCAAAATGAAGGACTAACACACACGCACACATGCATGCAATGGGTGTCCAATACTTCAAGCATTTAAAAGCAATTCTCAAGCACACTTAAGAGGATGCAAACATGGACTAACGTCATGCATTAAGCTCTGAAAATCATGCAAGAACATGGTGCCAAACCAAGAAAACAAGATAGGCTAAGCATGTGACAATGGTCCAAGATTCAAGGCAAGCTAAAAGGGGTATTTGACCACACTTAGCAAGATCAAACATGGCATGGATTTAATGACCAAAACAGAGTTTTAGTACATAAAACAAAGCCCAAAAGACCATTTAGATGGCATCTAAATGGCTTGAATTCAAAAGCATGCACAAATGCACTTTCAAGTAGCATACCACACAAGCTCATAAGGCATCAAAGGGGCATCCAAGGAAAACATACAAGCATGCTAAGGGGACTGAAATGATGCTGGTGCCAAATCATTAAAACAAAGCAAGTAATGCATGCTATACCTTCACATACTCAAGGCCAACAAGCCAAAATGCAAAGGGGCTATACTAAACATGTTATGGCCGACCAAAATGACTAAGGACAGACCTTAAACATGGCAAAATAAGCACAAAATCTTCACAAAGCCTAAAACATGCTTGAACAATGGTTTACAACCTAAGGCATATTAAAGCCTAAACATGGCATTACAAGGTAGGTATGCTAAGCATGCATGGTGTACCAAAACCAACTAAAAACAGAGGCATATTATGACATAATAAGCACCAAAATCAGCTAAGGCATGGTCAACATGAAGCTTAGCTAGGTGCTCCCTCAAGAGGCCAAAAATGGTCCTTTTTAAGGACAACAAGGAGAGGGGGTGGCCCTCTCCTCCCTAGGACCTCAAGGTACCATCCTCACCTCTGAAATCCTTCAAGATTTCAGTGGTGAGGAGGCCCAAACACCAAGGTCCCGGAGCTCACTCAAAATAGCACAAAATGGGGCCTCTCAAGGCCTAAGAGGGGTCAAACACCTCCAAACCACAAAACACTCTAAACAAACTATTTAGAGGGCCCAAAAACAGAAGTTTTTTATATTATACACTAAGCTCAAAAATAGGCAAAAATAGTATGCAAGAATGGGGAATAAAAGGGCAAGATTGTTACCCTTGAAGACCTCTTTCACGAATGAAGCTCCGGTAGCTCCTTAAGCTCCAAACCAGCTCCAAAACTCTGAAAACAATCCCTTAGAACCTCAATGGTCAAGGGAAGGTGTAATGGTGGGTGTTTGTGTGCAATACTATGAACAAATACACCTAGAACACTCAAGGGAGGGAGAGATATAGAGATAGAATATGTATAAGTTCTAACCCTAGAACCAGAGCTTCTAACAATGTTTTTCTCTCTAAAATGTGTAACCCTAAGCAAGGGAGAGGGGAGCTCCTCTTATAGAGGAGCCAATCTTGTAAAGCTTACAAGGTAAGCTAACAAGAAGGCCATCCCTCCATACACGTGTATGGAGGGGAACAAAATGCCATACAGCTGTATTGAAATATCTACAAAAGCAGATGAACAGTAATCGGCTGCTCAAAATTGCCATCTTGACAAAATGGACTGCCGACCGGTAACAAAGAATGCCGACCGGCAATATACATTGCCGATGGCAACAAAACACCAGCCGGTGGCCTCTGGCCATGGCCGGTGATATGTGGGGATGCCTCACAAGGCATTCCCTGCCCCTCCAAGGCAAAAAACAAGTGTTTGGTGCAAAACCAGACACTAAACAGTTGAGTTCGGAGATCCTGAGGCAAGGCGCGTAGCCGAGACCTCCGGGAACTCCAAACGAACACAAATATGGATGATCACCGGGTGTTCAAACGGTGACGTCCAAGTCTTGAGGACGGTCAAAAATGGGGTGTCTACACAGCTGTGGTTCCAAACACATCGGACGGCCTCGGGCCCAATTCATTCATGTCAGACTGGCCTTTGGCCCAGCCATTCTTTCATTCATGTCAGACTGGCCTTTGGCCCAACCATTCTTTCGTTCATGTCAGACTGGCCTCTGGCCTATTCATTCTGTCATTCAAACTCATACTGGCCTCTGGCCCATTCGTTCTATCATTCAAACTCATACTAGCCTCTGGCCCATTTATTCTATCATTCAGACTCATACTGGCCTCTGGCCCATTCGTTCTATCATTCAAACTCATATTGGCCTCTAGCTCATTCGTTCTATCATTCAAACTCATACTGGCCTCTGGCCCATTCCTTCTATCATTCAAACTCATACTGGCCTCTGGCCCATTCCTTCTATCATTCAAACTCATACTGGCCTCTGGCCCATTCATTCTATCATTCAAACTAACAAACTTATAAGGCTTACATAGAAGTAAGCAATTAGTCAAACAACATATATCTTTATTAAGATATTACTCACAGTGATCGGTTGGTTAGTTTGCCCTGAAGCTTGACCCTGCACATCACATAACATATAAGGGTCACAAACGATTCAATCCGTTCCTTAATTCACATATTCCTCTTTAGGCTTCTTTCTTACCCTTTTAACTCATTTACAATGCTCAATACATGCCTAAGAGTACTTAGAAGTGAAAGAGAACGGAAAACGAAACACAAAATACATTTTCAAAATTTCAGAAACAGGGGCCCCCACTCGAGCGTAGACTTCCCCGCTCGAGCGGACCCATTAGGTCTGCAAAAGTACTGGTTACATCAATTTCACGCTTGAGCGCGAACTCGGGCACTCGAGCTGAAGGTCTGCCTACATAGCTCCCCGCTCGAGCAGACACCATGTCTGCAAAAATACTGGGAGCCCGAATTTCACACTCGAACGGCGGTTCTCCCGGACATCAAATTTTCTGGATTTTTCAAAACATGTCCTTGAGCTTCAACTTGATATTCAAAGGCTCTAAATGCATGATTTTGGCTCAAACTTCACATATACATATACCAGCATGGCATAAACACCAAATTACAACATTATGAAGCTCAATTCCAAGAATTACTTACATGCATGACTCAAATTAACCCAAACTCACCACCAACATATTAAATTCAAACATTCAAAACTCACACCTCCATGATTTGCACATGCATGTGAGAGATACTCATTATTCCCAACTTAATTGATGAAGAGATGATCAAATACATGGACTTCAACCAAAATTCAACATGGATTACACACTTTATGCCCAGACATGGAAATTTATAGCAATTTCTTACATGCATGCATCTATTGACTTCAAATTCCACAAAACCAACTTAATCTCATCATAGTCAATTTAATTCATGCTCTCGATCATTATTCAACCTTGATTTCACAAAATTACAATTTAAAATCCATGAATTTACTTACCTAGAGGCTTTAATCTCCATAAATTCTAGTTGAATCTTGAGTCCAACCTTCCAATATCTCAAACTTGAGCCAAACACACAATTCTCCTTGTTTCTCCCTCTCTAGCTGACCATCTCCCTCTCTCTTAGAGTTGATATCAGCCAAAAATAAGAAAAGAGAGGAATTGAGCATGTAATGGCCCTCTAATTCACTTTATTTTAATATTAAATAATTGAACACTTAATTAATCGTTCTGAATCTAATTGTTTTGATTTGAATCAATTTTCAATTAAATTTCACCGTAGGCTCTAAAAATTACGCTAATCACAATGGCGTAATCGATTTCGGGTTTCGTGGCCGATAAGGCCTTCAATTTAATTTCCAAAGCAGATAATCAAACAGATATTCCTACGGTGAACAGATAGAAATTCAAAACCACGTATTTTCACATAAATGGCACAAAAAATCATATCAAACACATAATCATATTTATAATAAGGACCAATTAGCATAATACGGAACAGGGTTATCACAGTCTTCCCCCCTTTAGGAAGTTTGGTCCTCCAAACTTATTTTACCTTCGTCGGGAAACAAATGTCGATAGCGTACTTGCATTTCCTCCTCTTTTTCCCACGTGGCATCCGTCCCATAGTGTTCTTTCCATTCCACTTTCACCATTGGGATGGACTTGCTTCTCAGTTGTTTCACTTGTCGGTCAACGATTCGTTCCGGCCATTCGGCGTACTCCATATTTTCATCAAGAGTTACCCGGTGATAATCAATCACATGAAACGGGTCTCAAAGATAACCCCTTAACATCAACACATGAAACACATTATGGATTTGCTCAAATCCCGACGGCAAAGCAACTCTATAAGCAACTGGACCAAGCCTTTCCAGAATTTGGAATGGCCCAATGTAACGGGGCGACAGCTTGCCCTTCTTCCCAAACCTGACTTGGCCCTTCATCAGACACACACGGATGAACACATGGTCACCAACCTCATACTCAAGAGGTCTTCTCCGAACATCTGCATAATTCTTTTGTCGGTCTTGAGCTGTTTTGAGCCTTTGCTGGATAGTCTTGATCCTTTCAGAAGTGTCTTGCATAATTTCAGGTCCCAAGTAAAGCTCTATCCTCAACTTCTGTCCAACAAATTGGTGATCTACACCTTCTACCATATAAAGCCTCGTATGGTGCCATACCGATGCTGGAGTGGAAGTTGTTGTTGTAGGCAAACTCTGCAAGTGACAAATAATCTTCCCAACTCCCTTGAAAATCTAAGGCACACATTCTCAGCATATCTTTTAACGTTTGTATGGTCCGTTCTGATTGCCATCTGTCTGTGGGTGGAATGCAGTACTAAATCTCAGTTCTGTCCCCATAGCTTCCTGCAAACTTTTCCACAATCTAGATACAAATTTCAAATCTCTGTCCGATACAATAGACACCGGAACTCTGTGTAAATGGACAATCTCATCAACATATATTGTAGCCAATCTATAAGCATTAAACATAGTTCTAACAGGTAGAAAATGTGCAGATTTAATCAGTCTATCAACTACAACCCAAATAGAATCCATACCTCGAGAAGTCCGAGGTAGGCCAACAACGAAATCCATAGTCACATGTTCCCACTTCCATTCAGGAATAAGGAGAGGTTGAAGTAGACCGCCTGGTTTCTGATGTTCAGCTTTAACTTGTTGACATTGAAGACACTTGGACACATATTCTGCAATTTCTTTCTTCATTTTTGACCACCAATAGCCTTGTTTCAAATCCTGATACATCTTATTGTTACCCGGATGCATAGCAAACATGAATTTATGGGCTTCATCTAAAACCCTTTTCTTTAGTTCTGGAATCTCTGGGACACACATTCGGTTCCGAAACCTTAACACTTCATTTTCGATGCTAAACTCTGCTTTTGAACTTGTTTCAAATTCATCAATTACTTTCTTGAGGAGTTCATCCTCTTTCTGTTTCTGTTTAATTTCATCAATAATTGTCGGTTCAACTGAAATAGCGGCTATCAATCTGCCCTGTTCACATAATACCACCTCAATTTCAGACTTTTCAAAATCTTGCAAGATTTCCTTCTGTTCAGTAAGCAAACAAGCCATACTCCCCGTTGATTTCCTGCACAAGGCATCAGCAACTGTGTTAGCTTTCCCGGGGTGATACTGGATCTTAAGATCATAGTCTTTTATCAGCTCGAGCTATCTCCTCTGTCGCATGTTCAACTCCTTCTGTGTAAAGAAGTACTTCAGACTTTTATGATCTGTGTAGACTTCACACTTTGCCCCATATAAATAATGCAGCCACATTTTCAAAGCAAAAACAACTGCGGCCAATTCTAAATCATGCGTTGAGTAGTTCTTCTCGTGTGGTCTCAACTGTCGGGAGGCATAAACAATAACCTTCCCATTCTGCATTAATACACAACCCAAACCTTTATAAGATGCATCACTGAAAATTACAAAATTTTTCGTACCTGTGGGCAATGTCAATACTGGTGTAGTGGTCAGTCTCGTTTTCAACTCATGAAAGGCTGATTCTCTTTCGTCGTTCCATTCAAATGATTGCCCTTACGTGTCAACTGGGAAAGAGGTACAGCTATCTTGGAGAAGTCTTTCACAAATCTCCTGTAATAACCAGCTAAGCCCATGAAACTGCGGACTTCTGTCACAATGTAGGCCAGTTCACAATTGCCTCTATTTTCTGTGGGTCCACTAAAATTCCTTCCTTGTTGATCACATGTCCTAAAAAGATAACATCATCCAACCAAAACTCACATTTCTTTAGTTTAGCAAATAATTTCTTCTCCCTAAGTATTTGCAGGACAGTTCTCAAATGATGTTCATGTTCAAGTTTATTCTTGGTGTATATCAAAATGTCATCAATAAAGACCACAACAAATTCATCAAGGTAGGTTTCAAAAATTCAGTTCATTAAATCCATAAATGCTGCCGGAGCATTAGTTACCCCAAATGGCATAATAAGAAATTCGAAATGACCATACCTCGTTTTAAACGTTGTTTTCTCAACATCCTCTGCATTTACTTTCAACTGGTGGTACCCAGATCTCAAATCAATTTTGGAGAATACTTGTGATCTCTGCAACTAGTCAAACAGGTCATCAATACGGGGTAAGGGATATTTATTCTTTATTGTTACCTTGTTCAGTTCTCGATAATCGATACAAACGTAGGGTTCCATCTTTCTTTTTCACAAACAGCACAGGTGCACCCCAATGCGAAGCGCTAGGTCGAATAAACCCTTTGTTAAACAGGTCTTGCAATTATTCTTTTAGTTCTTTCATTTCAGTGGTAGCCATTCTGTAGGGAGTTTTAGAAATAGGTCGGGTGCCTGGCATAGTCTCAATTGTAAACTCTATCTCCCTGCCCACCAATTCCCCTGGTAATTCATTTGGAAACATATCTGGAACTTCTCTAACAATAGGGATATCATTCAATTCAACATTTATAGATTGTTCAGACAACACATAACACAAATAACCCTGGCACCTTTTCCTGATCAGTTTACATGCCTTCATTGCAGATATTAAATAGGGTGAAGGCACTACCCCGTTATCCACAAACACAATTTCTTCATGTTCTGGTGGTCTAAATATAACCCATTTTGTCACACAATCAATGGTGGCACAATATTTAGTTAACCAATCCATGCCCAAAATTACATCGAAGTGCCTAAAGTTCAAGGGTAATAAATCCACACATAAAACGGCATTCCCAACACGCATTTCACAAAAATGATATACAGATTCACACAATACAGATTCCCGGATGGAGCAGATACACATAGCAGATATGGCAATAATTCTAGAGGTCTACTCAATCTAGAGGCAAATGCACATGTCACAAAAGAGTGTGTTGATCCAGAGTCAATTAACACAAAGGCATCCTGATTACATATAGAAATAGTACCTGAGACGACTGCGTTGGCATTCCGTGTATTGCCCAGAACAAGCGCAAAAACTCTCCCTTGTCTCACGGTATCTCCGGTGGTAGTAGATCTCATAGTATTTTCCGGCTTCGGGATTGATGTAGTTGAGCTAATAGCTAGCTTCCCACTGTTCTGATTACAATCTCGGGCCATGTGCCTTTGTTTACCACATTTGAAACAAGCTCCTAACACACGATAACAAATCCTACGGTGGCTTTTGCTACAAATATTGCACATGGGAGATGTGTCTCGGGAAAAATTTGAGGTATTTGAGGAGCCCTTGTTTTGCTTTTTCAAAAATTTCTTCTTTGAGAAGAAGCCTTGCCTCTTGTTGCCTTTCCAATCAATTATGGACTTATTCTGTCTAGCTATGTTGGCTTCTGTTATTATGGCCCGGTCTAGCACCCCAATATAGGTTTCTAGCTTCAAGACATTCACCCTTTCTAAAATGTCGCTTCGAAGCCCACCTTCAAAATGCCTCACCTTTTTATAATCGGTGTCAATCACATGTGGTGCAAACCTGGCCAATTCAGTGAATTTGGCCTCATACTCGGCTACAGTCATACTGTCTTGCCTAAGCTCCATGAACTCTGATACTTTCCTGTCCTGAACACATTGCGGGAAGTACTTATCATAGAAGATTTCCAAAAATTTTGCCCAGTTAACATCCTTATGATTTTCACACATTAACATCCACCATCTTCTTGCCTCGTCTTTTAGCATAAAGGTGGCTAGAAGCACTTTTTGTGTCTCCGAACACAGGAACACTTCAAACAGCTTTTCGATGCCAAGGACCCATGCTTCGACTTTCAATGGATCCAATCCCCCGTGGAACTGTGGTGGTTTCATTTTCTTGAATTCTTTGGTGAGAGCTATTATCCGATCATCATTCTGATTATCTGTCACGGGTGGTGCCGAAGGTGGAGGTGGAGGTGGAGGATGTGGTTGCTGCCACTATTGTTGCCACTCTTGTTGTTGCCTCAATGTTTCTGCCATTTCTTGAATTAATCTCTCCATTCTATCTATTCTGGCAGTAGAGGACTTTTCTATCTCATCACCTCTGGTTCTCACCATCTGATTAAACTTACATTATATTTTATACAAAAGATTCACAAGTATGCATATACCAAGGAGTATACATATTCAAATAATTTGCAATGCAAGCAAATCACAAACTTATGGCACATAATTGCTCATATCAAAACACTTAAGCATATCCTCGATGCTTCCAAATTCATACTTAACACATTAATGCATCCCAGATCTTTTCTAGACGCTTATTGCCCTTTTGGACAAGTGTGTGAGTGATCAACTCGTGCTCTGATACCACTCTGTCATGACCCGAACCCACCCCTATGGTTAAGGACATAACCGGCCAGTAATCACGGGATTACCTAGGGCCTCAAACCATTTCGTACTTAACTCATTAGAGTAAAGGGGCCAAACGAAAGCAAAATTTAAAACTTTGTCCATAGAGTTGTGCTTACATGGCACATCATAACAAACCATACATACACATATTAATAACTCACATTAGAAAATACAGTAGCATAAGGTTCTGTACAGACAAGATCATTCAAGTCTAAGTCAGCCTACCAAAACTATATACAAACATAAACCAAACTCCTCGCCAACAAGTCAAAATAAAATAAAATAACATGGTCTCGTGCATGAGACACAAGGGCTGACTCTTCAAAACTTTGGTTGTCCCACGCAAACTTCACTGAGGCTGGGTTTGGATCTCGCTTGGCTCACCTACAAACACTTGAATGAGCGTGAGCGAAAGCCCAGTGAATAATATCAAATAAAGAAGATGCAATTAGGACAATATACATTGGATGGCCTTGGGCCCAATTCATATTTTTATTTAATACATATATATATATATATATACATAGGTCAAACAGCTGTGGTTCCAAACACATCGGACGGCCTCGGGCCTAATCCATTCATGTCAGATTGGCCTTTGGTCCAACCATTCTTTCATTCATGTCAGACTGGCCTTTGGCCCAACCATTCTTTTGTTCATGTCAGACTGGCCTCTGGCCCATTCATTCTATCATTCAGACTCATACTGGCCTTTGGCCCATTCGTTCTATCATTCAGACTCA
Source organism: Camellia sinensis (assembly GCF_004153795.1). Lineage (NCBI taxonomy): Eukaryota > Viridiplantae > Streptophyta > Magnoliopsida > Ericales > Theaceae > Camellia > Camellia sinensis. The sequence continues at coordinate 9,812 of NW_021038139.1, read as the reverse complement.
TACTGGCCTCTGGCTCATTCGTTCTATCATTCAAACTCATACTGGCCTCTAGCACATTCATTTTATCGTTCAAACTAACAAACTTATAAGACTTACATGGAAGTAAGAAATTGGACAAACAACATATATCTTTATTAAGATATTACTCACAATGATCTGTTAGTTGGTTTGCCCTGGAGCTTGACCCTACACATCACATAACATATAAGGGTCACAAACGATTCAATCCGTTCCTTCATTCACATATTCCTCTTTAGGCTTCTTTCTTACCCTTTTAACTCATTTACAATGCTCAATGCATGCCTAAGAGTACTTAGAAGTGAAAGAGAACGGAAAACAAAACACAAAATATATTTTCAAAATTTCAGAAACAGGGGTCCCCGCTCGAGCGTGGACTTCCCTGCTCGAGCGGACCCATGAGGTCTGCAAAAGTACTGGTTACATCAATTTCACGCTCAAACGCGAACTCGGACGCTCGAGCTGAAGGTCTGTCTACATGGCTCCCCGCTCGAGCGTGAAATTCTCCCACTCGAGTGGACACCATGTCTGCAAAAATACTGGGAGCCCGAATTTCACGCTCGAGCGGCGGTTCTCCCGCTCGAGCGGACATCAACTTTTCTGGATTCTCCAAAACATGTTCTTGATCTTCAAAGGCTCCAAATGCATGATTTTGGCTCAAACTTCACATATGCATATACCAGCATGGCATAAACACCAAATTACAACATTATGAAGCTCAATTCCAAGAATTACTTACATGCATGACTCAAATTAACCCAAACTCATCACCAACATATTAAATTCAAACATTCAAAACTCACACCTCCATGATTTGCACATGCATGTGAGAGATACTCATTATTCCCAACTTAATTGATGAAGAGATGATCAAATACATGGACTTCAACCAAAATTCAACATGGATTACACACTTTATGCCCAGACATGGAAATTTATAGCAATTTCTTACATGCATGCATCTATTGACTTCAAATTCCACAAAACCAACTCAATCTCATCATAGTCAATTTAATTCATGCTCTTGATCATTATTCAACCTTGATTTCACAAAATTACAATTTGAAATCCATGAATTTACTTACCTAGAGACTTTAATCTTCACAAATTCTAGTTGAATCTTGAGTCCAACCTTCCAATATCTCAAACTTGAGCCAAACACACAATTCTCCTTCTTTTTCCCTCTCTAGCCGACCCGCTCCCTCTCTCTTAGAGTTGATATCAGCCAAAAATAAGAAAAGAGAGGAATTGAGCATGTAATGGCCCTCTAATTCACTTTATTTTAATATTAAATAATTGAACACTTAATTAATCGTTCTGAATCTAATTGTTTTGATTCGAATCAATTTTCAATTAAATTTCACCGTAGGCTCTAAAAATTACGTTAATCACAATGGCGTAATCAATTTCGGGTTTCATGGATAAGGCCTTCAATTTAATTTTCAATGCAGATAATCAAACAGATATTCCTACGGTGAACAAATAGAAATTCAAAACCACATATTTTCACATAAATGGCACACAAAATCATATCAAACACATAATCATATTTATAATAAGGAACAATTAGCATAATACGGAACAGGGTTATCACAGGGGGTTAGTAGTTCAATTTCAGGAAGACATTAACGATCCAAGAACCTTTCAGTATGGCAAAGTAAGAGGGATCCCAGTTAAGGTCTATGAAGAACTTCTAATTTGCATTATTCCAAGTTTTAGTGAGAGTAGAAGCCATGAGCCTGAACAATTGCATTCTAATATGGAAGAAAATGTGGATCAGATGTCTGGCAATGGTGGGGATGAAAAGGTTGAAGAAAAAGCTACTACAACAAGGAATGAGGAGGTGGAAAAAGGGTATGATGTGACAAGTAGGGTACTGGTCACAGTGGAAGCTAGATTAGAAGAGGTGGATATCGGAAATGATAGCAAGCATGCAATAACTAACTTTGACAAAAGTACTAGCATGGGAAACGATGACAAGGATGTAATAGCTGAATCTGAAAAAAGTGATAGCATGTGAAACTTCAATGCAGGGGTATGCTCCAGAGGGAAGGATCTACAATAAGAGCTCAATGCAAGAAAGGGTGAAGAACCCAATATCAACTTAGAGGTAGTATTAGAAGGAGTCCAAGTAAGGGCTGAGCCCAATTGACCAAGTATGGAGGCATGCTCCAATTTGAGTGATTGTGTGGCCCAAATTCAATTTAGGCCAACTATGGCCCAAACCCAACCCAAGACAAGAGGCAATCATGCAACCCAACAAGTTGAGAAATGTAGGGCTAGTAAAGGCAAGAAAGGTAAAGAAGTAGTACCAGCAAAACTGAGTAAGTATAGAAAAAAGGGTACTGGTCCAAGGAGGGGCATCAGTTCAAATGAAGGCTATCTTAACCAAAAAGGCATGTTTGGCAGACTTCAACTTCAAAGATGCTTCATTTTCAAAGCAGCAGCAATAGCAACAAGCACATCCCTGTTAGGGTCCCAAAGCAACCCAATGGTCAGAAGAAGGAAGCTGATTGAGGAAGCTTCAACAGTGAAGGTTGGTAAAATGCTAGGGCTTAATTGTCAAGGAAAAGAAGAGAATATGGTAAGGAAGATAGTTAAGCTACAAGAGCATGACTTGGAAAAAATTGAAGGAGAAAAGGGGGTAGCCAGAGCCTAAGTGGCTATCAAAAGGGGCTATAGGTGTTAGTTTTTTGGTTTCTTAATGAAGATTTTATCATGGCATGTGAGAGGGCTGAGAGGTCAGAAACAAAAAAAGGGAAAAATAAAAAATATGGTAAGCGAAAGGGACGTTGATGTTTTCTTGTCACAAGAAACAATTGAAGTTCAACGGATAAACAATTTGTGAAATCACTATGGCCTTTTGAGGAGATTAGATTCATGATAGTAGATTTAGAAGGAAGTGCATGTGGCCTTTTGTGCATTTGGAGGCCTGAAATCTTTGTGCTTAAAGCTTGTTGCAGCAGCATACATTTTATTATTGTCTCGGGTACTTTTTGTAACTCTTTTGAGGGTGTAATTTCTAATATCTATGCTCCGAATGAGGTTCTAAAAAGGAAACAATGATGGGCTTCCCTAGTAAACTTGAAACCCCATTATCTAAATTCATGGTGTATGGAAGGGGATTTTGATGAGATCGGATATATGAGTGAAAGGGAAAGATGCTCAAGAAAATAGAGGGGGGTGAAGGATTTTAATGAGTTTGTTGAACAATTAGAGTTGAATGATTTGCCTATGTTAGGTAGAAACTTCACTTAGTGTAATGCATTGGATGAGGATAGTTAGAGTAGGATTGATAGATTTTTGTTAGACTCCCAATGACTGGAAAGGTTCTCCGTTAAGCAATGGGTTTTACCTAGAACAATTTCTGACAACTGTCCAATCGTAACTAAGGAGGACGAAAGGGATTGGGGCCCTAAACCATTCAGGTTTATTAATGCCTGGACATCACATCCTAAGTTCATGCTTGAAGTTACAAAGACTTAGGAGGAAACACAAGTTCGAGGGTGGATGGTTACAGACTTATGAGAAAACTTTATAATCTAAAAATTCATCTAAGGAAATGGACAAGGAGGTGTTTGGCAATGTAGACAATCAACTGAAGTCAGCAGAAGAGGAGTTACATAAGTGGGATCTGAAGGCAGAGGCAATGCCCCTACAAGATTTGGAAATAAAGAAAATAAAAGAGGTAAGAAGCCAGGTGTGGAAACTTAGTAGAAAGAAGGAGAGGTTGTAACATCAAAAATCCAGATTGGTGTGGGCTCGAAATGGTGATCAAAACACTAGGTTCTTTCATCTCGTGGCTGTCAATAGGTAGAGAAAGAACCTACTAGATTCAGTCATAGTGAAAGATGTGAGCTTTGAGGAACTAGACCAGGTTAAGCAAATAGTTGTTAGCTACTTTAGAAAGCAGTTTTCAGAAAATTGGAGCTCAAGGCCAAAACTTTTAGGCCCCTTTTCCACCATAGGTTCTGAGGCAGCAGAGACCTTAGAAGTAATTTTTACTAAAGAAGAGGTCTGGGCAGCAGTACAAGACTGTGATGAGAATAACGTCCCTAGACTAGATGGTTTTAACCTATCTTGCATTCAAAAGTACTAGAACTTAATGAAAGGGAAGATAGTTCAACTAATGCATGAGTTTCATTCTAATGGAAAGCTTTCAAAAGGAGTGAACAACTCATTCATAGTTTTAATTCCTAAAAGGGATAATCCTACAGGCTTGGGGGATTATAGACCAATCAGTTTGATAAGCTTAGTATATAAGATTTTGGCCAAGGTGCTATCTAGAAGATTAAAGAAGGTTTTACCATCAGTGATTAGTGAGGTACAGACAGCTTTTGTGAGTGGCAGGCATATATCTTAGATGGGGTGCTAATTGCAAATGAAGTTGTTGGTTAGTGGAAAAGATCAAAGAAGAAAGGTGTTATCAAAAAATTAGACTTTCAGAAAGCCTATGATTCAACAAATTGGGAATTCTTACTTTCAATGTTGAGAAATCTAGGTTTTGGTAGAAAATGTGGCTAGGGTGGATGAAGGCTTGCTTCTTTACAACAATGGTGTTTGTATTGGTTAATGGTTCACCTACTGAAGAATTCCAACCAAAAAATGGGTTAAGGCATGGGGATCCTCTCTCTCTCTTTTTGTTTAACATTGTAGCAGAAGGCTTAAATCTCTTACTAGAAAGGGCTAAGAAGAAATAACTATTTAATGGTGCTACTGTTGGCCCTAATGAATTGAGAATCTCACATCTACAATTTGCTGATAGCACTGTCATATTCTGTGAAGGTGATGAGGTGGAAATTATGAACATAAAGAGAGCATTAAGGTGTTTTGAGGTGATGTCTGGGTTAAAAATAAACTATCACAAAAGTGTGGTATGTGGGGTGGGCTTCTAGGAAGATCAAACTAAGGAGTTTGCTGGAATCCTGAATTGCCTTACTAGTAAACTGCCTAACAACTACCTAGGATTGCCTTTAGGGGCCAATCCCAGGAGGAGAAGCACCTGGCAGCCAGTTGTGGAGAAACGAAGAAGAAGTTGTCTTCTTGGAAGAGGAAAATTATGTCTTATGTTGGGAGACTCACTTTGATCATGTCAGCTCTTTCAAACTTGCCAACCTATATCCTTTTAATTTTTAAAATGCCTAAAGGAATAGTTAAGGCTATTGATAAGATTCAATCATCATTCTTGTGGGGTGGGTCTGACAGTAAAAAAAAAGTGCATCTAGTCAAGTGGAGGGAGGTAACCAGAAGCAAAATTCAAGGAGGGTTGGGGGTGAGAGATTTAAGTGAAGTGAATAACTGTTTGTTACTAAAATGATAGTTGAGGTATGGTAGAGAAGACAAAGCATTGTGGAAGTCTATGATGTGCTCAAAGTATGGAAGAGCAGGGCGTGTTCGATACCAGCAGTAACTCATACAGGAGTGGTCTCCGTAATATGGCAAGATTTACTTCTTACTTCAACAATTTAGGGTTTGAGAGAGTTCTATGCTGGTAACTTTAAAATAAATGTTGGAAATGAGAAGAGAATTCAGTTTTGGTCAGATGCTTGGTTTAGTAACATATGTCTAAGGGATGAATTTCCCAGATTATATAGTTTATCCATTGAGAAAGAGGAGTCTTTGCAGTAGATGTATGCCAAGAAAAGTAACTTAGGGGTGTGACAACTTAATTTCAGAAGACAACTTCTAGCTTGGGAAGAGGAGGAGATGAAGAGATTGAATGGTATACTAGAGGGATCTCCTCCAATTAGACATGAGTATGAAGGTAATAATTCAAGGCAGTGCTTTGTGGCCTCTGTGTAGAAGTGGTGGGTAGAATCGAAAGGACCAAGTCTGAAATTACCTAAAGGGTTGTGGGAAAGTATAGCTACCCAAAAAGTGTAATTTTTCGATTGGTTAGTGTAGACACCCCATTTTTGACCGTCCTCGAGACTTGGACGTCATCGTTTGAACACTCGATGGTTTTGTATGCTTGTGTTCATTTTGAGTGCCTGAAGTTCTCGATCGAGCGTCTTGCCTTTAAGCCTCTAAACTTTTCAATTTTGTGCTTGGTTGTGGACCAAGAGCTTGTTGTTTCAAGTCTGGAGGAGAGGGTGCCCTGCCGGCTATCCCTATAGTCCATCGGCCATGGCTTATACATACTGGCCATCAATGGTGGCTGGTCGACCACATTGATGGCCGATCGAACACTGGTGATGGCCGACAGCTATTTTTCTCCTTTTTCAGATATTTGTTTGTCAGTTGTGCCAGCTGTTGTTCACTGAATTGCATCTCCATACACGTGTATGGAGGGATGAATACAAGCTCTAAGCTTGTTTTTCTATATATAGGGGGATCTCTCCCCCATTTTGGAGGGTTTTCTCTCTCTCTCTCTCTTCTTATTTTGTGTTTTGTAGTTAGCTTTCTCTACACTTTTGCACATAGACCCTTGATCAATCTTGACTACCTTGGAGCTGAGGTTCTAGGAGATCTTCTTGGAGCCTTAGAAACGGTTTTGAGCTTGAATTTGTGCCTGAAATTGTCTTGTGCTTCAAGAGGTATAAGACTAACCTTTTAAACTTGTCTTGCATGACTTGTGTTACTATCTTGTGTACTATTTTGACCTGATTTTTCAACTACAAAAAGCTCTGTTTTTGAGGTTTGAAAATGGTAGATTAAGTCTTGGGGAGTTAAGGGGTTGTCTTCTTTTTTTGCTCTTTGGCTTGTGAAGCCTTTTATGCCATTTCTTACCACCCTTAAACCAACCTTTTTGGCGCTTTTAACCGCTGAAATTCAGAGTTATTTCAGTGGTAAAAACCAACTTTTGAAGTCCAAAATAGGAGGAGTTAGCCTCCCTTCTTTATGTCTTGTTTCCATGCCTATGTTGCTTCACATGTTAGCTTGATTTTCTAGCTTAACTTAGCTTTATTCAAGCAAGTTTTAGGCTCTGTTTTGGCATGTTTTAGCTCTGTTTTGGACTGGATGGAGCACTTGAGACTTGCTTTGTATGCTTGTAGTGCAATTGTGCTTGATAGTGTAGCTTGTGCTATGTTTTAGCCTCTTATTCTGGCTATCTTTAGCTTAATTCAAACATGTTTTATGACTCTTTTTAGACTGTTTTAGGACTATTTTGAAGTGTTTGTACCTTTTGAGCTTTGTATTGCATGCCTATAATGTAATGGTCTTCACTAGCTCATCATTTGCTTTAAGCATGAAATGCTTGAGTTGCTTGCATGTTGTAGTATTATTTTGCATGTAATCTCAGCATCATAATCTTTGTCACATACTCATTTGTTCCACTCTTTCAATTGCTTTTGAGAGTTGTTTCAAGTTTGGGATCCTTTAAGCTTGAGATAGAGTTTATGCTTAATGGTTTTAATCCTCTTTTGAGGGTTTCTACTAACTAACGGCATGACCTCTCTCTTGCCTTAAATCATCCCTTGGTTGACACTTCTTTCTCTTTAGAGAACACTCACCTTGGACTTAATCGATTAAAGGACTAATCGGTAATATAAAATGAGTAAACAAATTGGACAAGTAAAAGAGGCAAGATAAGCATCTTGTGTTACATTGCATGTGTTCAATCGGACGTTATATTGAACACAAGGAAGATTGGAGCATTTCATACTCAAAGTGATGAAATGAGCCAATCCCCTTAGTCTCCATTGCCTTTGATCACACATGATAACGTGATGGTCTTGAGTCTTGTTTTTGTATACAATAAAGTTGTACTTCTTGGTTCTTTGGCCATCATGCATTGAAAATACTTGCTTGGTGGTTTTGGAGCCAAGAATTACACTCCTTTGACTTTGTGTAATGATAAGGAGGGTAATAGTACACATACTCTTTGAGAATACACTGCTTTACCTCTATTTGCTCTCTGTTGCAGCAAAAAAAGAGAAGTCCAAGAAAGGGGTGGCCGACCGGCCACCAATAATGGCCAACAGCCACCAATAGTGGCCGACCGGCCAACAGCCACCAATAGTGGCCGACAGCCACCAATTGGAGCCGACCGGTCATCAATGAAAAGTTTGTTCAGTGTGTTCCTGAGGTGGAGCAGAGGTGTGCTGGAAGTTGGTGTAATTTTCAGTGGTCAAAACAAGTGCAAACAGAGGTATCCGATGGCAAGGCGGTGGATTCTCGAGAGGAAGCCAATCGAACATGCATGTGTCCCTCGTCCTCGAAGCCTTTTGATTGCTTTAATTAGCTTATAGTAGCTAGTTCAATTCAAGTGTTATAAATAATTAATTAGTGTAACTAGCTATTCAATTCGGTTTGTAATAATAATTAGCTAGAATAGTTAATTAGTTTTTGGTTTGTAATAGTTAGCTTAATTAGCGTAGCTAGTTAGCTTAATTAGCGTAGCTAGTTAGCTTATTTATTCGGACCCTCCTTCGCGAGGGCGTAATGTTGTAATAAGTGTGCATGCGTGTGTGCATGTCTGCCAACCCCACGTCTTTCTCCCTTTTATTTAACGGCTTTCGATGGTTAGTTTAGGGACATTTTCGATTAGCATACCTTATGCTTGCATGTTTGCATCATTCATTCGTATTGCATGCACTGAGGCTTGGCGCATCATTCAAACTACATTGCAATTTCAAATACTTCTTTGAATACATGTTTAATCGCATGTTTTTCAAATCAATTCATATGTCATATTAGTAGCCGAGCCTATTAATTACATTATTGCATGTGTTGCATTAGGCATCTTACATAGTTAGGATCATGCATCTTTCTAACTAGTTTTTGTTTTGGCTTGGAGTACGAGGTGAGTTTTTACGCTTTAGCATATTTGCATAAGTGTGAATGTTGCCATGTTTCGCATGCTTGCCATGGGGCTATGTGCTTAACTGCTAAACAGCATGAATGCCTGTGGATGAAGGCTTTGTTGCTTGAATTAGAACAGTTCAACGAATGTGAGTTTTAAACCCACTTTGCGAAGTGGCAAATCATGTTTTAAGCCCATCATGTTTGATGGAAAATCCGCATCTTTTAAGCCCACTTGAATGTGGCAAATTCAAACCATTTTCGAAAACAAATATGAGTTGAATTGTTCCAAATTGAGCAAACTAGTCTATACGTGCTTGTGTGCGTCACATAGTAAAGCTAGTTTAATAACCGGAATAAGAACACATAATGTTTATAAAATAGCATATCATGATTAGTAGAGGCTGATCTTTGATCGGCCGAGTGGAGGTGCTCATTTCAGGACCTTTCCCTCTCATACCTAAGTTCCCGAGTCGAGGCAACTTTGGCGATGGCAGACACGTGGCCTTTGGCACGAGTCAAGGTTTCCTAAATTTCGCAAAAATAAAATATTTAGGTGGCGACTCTGTAATCTGGCAAAGCGGTCCAACTTTGGCATTATTTGACTTAAAATCAATTTTCCAAAAAGATTTGCCGGATTGGACTCTTTGGTATTTATCAGTTTCACATTGTACTTGTGAGACTAGATTCAGAACCGTGGGAGTCCGAACTGTGAGGCCTTTCTTTTCAAACCCTTTCGAAAAGGTGGGGTGCGAGAAAAAGGCGAGTCCACAGTTAGCTTGGAGAGATAGAGTTAAAGCTTCAATCTTCCTTCAAAGGATTGGGATATTAGATGCTACTGCCAACACTTTGTGTGTATTCTGTAAAATAGAGATGGAATCAGTAGACCATGTGCTAATGTTTTGTCCACTGTTTTGGAAGCTGTGGTCCAAAATCATAAGTTGGTGGGACCAATAATCCTAGGCAATTCCTAGATCAATCAAGGACCTTCTTCATTGGTGGCCAGGTGGCAAATTGGAAAGTTGGTTGTTCAAAATGTGGAGGATAGT
>NW_021038130.1:0-15593 GCF_004153795.1 Camellia sinensis | reverse complement strand
AAAGTATTTTGCCATTTCAAAACTGGTTGAGCCCATTTCTGGACTCACAAGAGGAAAACTCTCAGTGCCATAGCCTAAACTTGCATGATTTTAAATCAGAAAATCGACAAGCGTGGTTATCTAATTCTCATGTTGGTCAAAAAACTGTTTTAGTAAAAAGGCAAAACAAAAAAAAAAAACAAAAAACAAAAAATGGTCCAAATGATGAAAACTAAGGGACACAGTTGAGTCAGGTGTTCTGTCTTTTCCCCTTTGTCAAAATACTTGCCAAGAAAGTGGCACTCTACTTGTCGGAAGGGCACCGTATTCGCCAGAAAAGGGCACAACAAAATGGCAGAAAGCTCTCACATTCCTCCAAGCAATGAGGTAATCAAGCAAAGTTTGCGAAGCACGAACTAGAATGGGGCAAGATATTCCCACTCCATCATCTGGACAGATCTTATCACGTCCAAACTCCCCAACAAAGCATCATCGAACTGATGTTTAGCTGTAAGATTCCGCTCACACCCAGGTGGTAGCGCAAACCTTTTCGGCGGGAGGTAATTCATTAGCTGGAGTAAGAATGAAAAGAGAATCTAAAGCATGAATGCCTATGGGCATGAGCCGCAACTTCTTGTTCATTTTCCCATCAACCACCCAGGGGAGGGATTGAAAAAAATGAGAGATTGAAGAATAGAGAGATGTGTGATGAGAGAAAAAGTGAAAAAAAGGGCTTTTTCAGAAAACAAGAGATTGAGTGCCCGTGATGTTGAGAACTACATTGAGAAAAGGGTGGGAACAACTAAACCCGGTACAGGCTCCCTGTGCACGTCTGGTGTTGTGTCTTTTTGTTTTATCTTGGATTCTTGGCTTTTGAGTCAGTCCGAGTGTTCTCGATGTGTCTAGGTTGTGTGCCTTTTATTTCCTTGTTGAAGTCGTTTTGCTAATGTTTCAGTCGTAGGCTCAATACCTGGTCAAACCCTCATCTCTCAGTTTCAAAAAATAAAATCGTTTTGTGCTCGAGTGCTTGTGTCGTTCTTCTCCACATCTGTGCAAAACGAGATTTGTTCTTTGGAAAACTGTTCGGGCTTAACCCCGGGTCCATGTGAGAACAATGAAATCTAGACCTATCTGAAAGCTATATAGGTTCCAGACTTACAAAAGCCAAAAGCAAAAAGAGGAAATGTCGGGTAATCTGAGTTTTTGTTTTCACTTCAGTAAATTCCGAGACTACATTCCGTGTGTACCCCTTTCAAGTCCTTTGCCAATGCTCGAAGTATGAGTTGCCGCCTCTACCTCAAGCTCCAAGGTCAAGCTACCTTTCAATGCCAAGATGGAAATCAAGTGGCTTCCTAGAAAACCAGCCCCTGCCAGATGCATCTTTGTTGTGTTTGCAATGAGTTCCTAAGGAGATCAAACTGCGACGGTGTTGAAGACTAGAGTTCGACGGGCTATTCCTAGAATGCAAGGTTTCGGTAATTTCCGAGACTAAAGTCTGGTTTAAATACCCCAGGGGTCTATCCCTCTCGCTTGAAATCTGTATGGTAGCCCCATAGATTGAGATAGCATGTGAATGCCCTCGATTCTGGATATGAATCAATCTAGTCTGTCACCCCTACCCGTTGAGAATAGGGAAAGTTGTGAACATGGCCAGGAAGGAAAGGTAGTAACCTGCGGTTTAAGAGTACAATCAAGAAAGTGCAAAGAAGACCCACTCTTTTCAAGCTCAAAATTAGTTTCTGCGGAATTTTCCAACTCTGTCCTTCGATGTGTAGCTCATCGTCGGTCCGGCAATGCACGAGGTGGTATCCTTTTTGGAATGTATCGCGACCGCCTCCGAGAGGTAATTGGAGGTTGCGTTTGGAAATTGGTCCTACTTAGGCTTGTATTTCCCCTTATTTCGGCATTTTTGTTTCAAATATGCGTTGTCACGCAATATCCACTTGCATTGTTATGCATCCTTCCACCCGCATTGTTAATGCACTTTCTATGCTTGCATTAAATGATGCTGTTCCAATTGCATTGTTTAAGCGCCCATTTCAACTAGCTGTTTATACCCATTCAGTTGCATTGATTTTGCAACAATCTATCTCACATTGTTATGGCTTCAATTACTAACTTGCATTTTTATGCACCAATTTCACTTTACAATTATCATTCTTTCTCCTCGCGCGTGCGACGGGTTTAGACCCTCTTCGGTTAGAAAGCATTTTGGAATACGTTTTCCAAATGCTCCACACCATCCCTGAACGCCGGGGATTGCATCCCTATGTTTTCTCCCTCCTTCGGTTAAAGCATTTGGAATACGTTCCAAGCCTCCACATGCATCCTGAAAACGCGGATATCGTCCTATGTTTTCTCCCGCTTCGGTTAAAAAAGCGTTTGGAATAACGTTCCAATGTCAACCAATCCTGAAATGTTCGGGATTACGTCCTAATGTTTCTTCCTCTTCGGTTAAAAGCATTTGGAATACGTTCCAAATGCTCACAATACACCTGAAACGCGGGATACGTGCCTACGTTTCTCCTCTTCGGTTAAAAAGGCGTTCGGAATATCCGTTCAACTGCTTACACCAATTCTGAAACAACCGGGATACGTCCCTATGTTTCTCCCCCTTCGGTTAAAAGCGTTCGGAAATACGTTCCAATGCTTAACACCATTCTGGCACCGGGATACATCCCTAATGGTTTCACATTCCTTGCGGAACACCGGGATACCGTCCCTATGTTTCACATTCCCCTTGCGCGGAACCACCGGGTACGTCCCTATGTTTCTCCTGCCTTGCAGAACACCGGGATACGTCCCTATGTTTCTCATTCACCTTGCGGATGACACCGGGAACCGTCCCTATGTTTCTCATTCCTTGCGGAGCCGGGATACGTCCTATGTTTCATCCTTCTTTTCTAAACCTTGGGATACGTCCCTAAAGCTTTGGGATACGTCTTACGGATACGTTCCCTTAAACACGGATATGTCCTCATGTTTCTTTGCATGAATCATGAGTTATGGTTCGGGCCTTCTTTGCATTATCATTTGCATTTTGCCCCTGCCTGCGGGCAACATCTCTGTTCTATTTTTGTAAATGGTTTAGTCTAAGTTCTTCCGGCCTTGTCAAAAATGGGACGTCCTCTAGGCTTTGACATTCCTTCTCCGTCACTTATGACTTTTCGAGTTCTGTCAAAGGAGGGACAACTGTAGACACCCATTTTTGACCGACCTTAAAGCTCAGACGTCCACCAGTTGCGCGTCGGTGATATTGCATAATGTTGCCGTTTAAGAAGTCTTCAGAGTCACGGCTGTGAGGCCGCTGCCTCCGGATTTCCGAACCCTCCTTTTGTGCCTTGCCCTCGGTTTGCGAACCAAGGCTCGGGTTTTTCTCTGTTTCTTTTCCTGAGGGGAGGGAGAGGTCCCCGTAGATCCAATCCTCAGTGGCGTGGGCTACAATTTTGTGGTTATTAGGCATTTTGGCCCATTTCGGAGGCCCGGTTCTCTCGATTTTCGGAGCTGTCAAGCCGTGTGCTCAGATTCGGGACCGCTTTAACCATCTCCTATTGCTTTCCGGTTTTTGGCGTACTTCCCTATTTACTCCCTTTTGAGGGACACTGAGGTCTGAGAGACCCACTTCGGTGGTCGAGTGCCCACTTTCTGGTGCTTAAACAGGCAGTTTTTCCGGGGCCCCGACTGCGCGTTTTGGCCCCGAACATTCGATTTTGCTCGGTTTTCCGTTCATTTTTGGCAGGTACCCTCTGTTTCATTACTAGGAAAGGCCGTAGAAGGGTGGGAGGCCAGAAAATTGTTTCAGAAACCAGTTAATTATCTCCGGCGCCCTCCGACGCCCGTTTTTTCTTGTTCACAAGCCATGTTGACCACCCTTGGACCATTTTCTTGAAAATTAACCACATATTTGTGATGTACACACTGGGAGGACCCTAAAGAGTTGGTTGGCGCACTAATGTCGCTTGACCCTTTTGAACCCCTCCCTAAAAAGGCCTAATTCTCTCTCTCTGTTTTAAACAGGTTGCAATTTTGAACCAACAGGGTTGTGATGAAGGGAACCTGGGAGGACAGCCATTAATGTTCGGCGGCCGACCATTAATTCAACTTGGCCCTTTGACCCTTGGCCGCGGCCATGGGAGGTGGCTTGGGCCGGCCAACCTGCACTCAAATAGGTGGCCGGCCATAATCCTTTAGGTCATGTTACATTACCAGCTATGGCACTTTTTTTCCCCCAAAAAATCCTGTAATCCGGGGGCACAACCTTTTGGGGGGGAAAACTTGATCCATTTTCCCCCCACTTTTCCCTCCATTTCTCCCCCTCCTTTGGTGGATCATACCTTGGCTTGGCCAAGCTCTGGAAAAAGGGTTAGAAAAAAATTCCCTCAAGCCCTTTGCATTGGAATCTCTCTCCCTCTCCATCTCCAAGCTTCCTATACTTCCAACCCTACACCATTTTACACTACCACCAAGCCCCACCTCTTTCCTTCCTTGCAATTCCAGTAGCTGGGGCTGTTCTTCAAAGCCTAAGGAGCCACAAAACTCAGCCAAGAAGCTTCCAAAGTTTGGTCCTTCAAGGGTGAGTAACCAATTCCCCTTTTTGAGCTTAAATTTTGCAACATTTGCCTTAGCTATTTTGCCTGCTGTTGTTTGAGCTCGCGCCAAAACTAAAAAGAACACTTTATTTGAGCTCTAATTTCATGTTTCATTAGGGAATTTTGGCATTTGGAGGTCCCTATCTTACACTTGCTTCTTATCCTTCTTATTACCGTAATCTTGCATAGTAATTTTTTGGCCTGGTGTGTGATCTGTTTTGGAGATGGTGGTAAACAGTAGAATAGGCTTATTTGAGTCCATCTTCAACATTTGAAGAATGATCTTTTACCGTTTGGGACCTCCATCGTGCCACTTGTGCAATTATATCCCTTCTTTGGTCCCCATTTTTTGGGCATGATCTATTGCCTATTAACTTCTGTTTTTGGTCATTTTACAGAACTGAAACAGTCTTATTTTGGACCCCATATTCATGTTTTCATAAGGGTCTTTGGCTGTTTGTGAATTTTTTTGTATACTTTGTGTTTTTGACTTCTTTTTGGGCCTAATCTTGCATGGCATTTGGCATACTTTTGTGTTACTACTGATTTAGGTTGGCCATCAACTGTAAAATATCATAAATTTTTGGCCCCTCTTCAATATTGTAGAAGACTCCTAATCTGGTTTGGGTCGGAGCTGTGAGTTTGCTCTTTACCTCATGTTTTAGGCATTTTTTGCATGCTAGTTTTTCCAATATTTGTGCTTACTATTTGGCCATGTTTTTTGAACTGTAAAATGCTTATCTAGGGGCTGGCCTTTCTTCTGTCTTTTCAATCTCCATGTTCAAATTATGCCTGCATTGCATAGCTAAAGGCCATTTCATGCGCCCAAAATCCATGTTTCGGGGTCAATTCCCAATGCATCGGGTTCATTTCGCCTTTGGTTTCGGGGGCTGCGTTTGCATCTCATTTTACCTCTGATTTTTTGCAATCATTAGTTGCCATATTCCATGTTTTTGGCCATGGTCCCTCATTAGAGTGGTATTTTCGGTGCCTGAGGGTGTTCTCTGGTTTGCGTGCACGCATGCACGCATTCCGAGTTGTCTTGTTTTCATCTGATGGCCTCTGTGTGAGTGGGTGGCTGAAGGCTCTCTCATGTTGGTGTAGCCATTATTTGCATTGCGACATGCCATTTCATCCATAGCATTGTGCATGCTCGGTTGTGTATTACTCGTGCAGGCGTGTATGCCCATTCCAATAACATTGTAAATAGTTAGGATTGTAATCTTAGTTGCATTTCATGCATGTCATGCATATTGCATCGTGTTTCGGGATAGGAGTAGCCGGGCACGGGAAACGAGGTGGCAATTTTCGTAACTCCGAGTGACAAAATGGTGTCCTCAATTCCCCGTCACCGACACTCCGGAGTCATCCCATGATGGGTTAGGTCCTCATTGTGTTTTTCATGTAACATTCATTTCATATTAAAATTGTGCAATTCGACCCCTCGGCCATCATGCAACGATATGCGTAATTGATGGCCACGAAGGATCGAGGCATGCATATATTTGTGAAAAATACATTGGCTATGCCTTTCCTAGCTTCTCTGTTGCAGATCAAGGATCAAGCGATCTTCCGAGGCTTGGGCACGCATTTTCAGAAAAAGGTGTAAACAAGAGGCCTAATTGGGGCATCGTCATGGTTTCCCGCGCAAAGGCCAACCCGGGTCATGCATCCATTCATACAATTCCATGCAATCTGGAATTGGAATCAAGGCCATGTCCCTGGCGTTGCATGCCAATTTATTTATTTTCTTAGTTAATTTGTTATTAATTAGGAATTTGTACATTATTTGGAACTGTACTTTCTTTTATTCGGGACTAGTATATTATTTGGACCCTCTGTGCGAGGCATAATTGTAATAAGTGTGGGTGAGGTGTGAATGTATGTCTTCCATACCCCACGTCCTTTGCTCCTTTTTATTTACCTTTGCTTATAATGGTAGATTAAGGGCATATTTCAATTAGCAATACAGTTATGACAAGCATGTTTGCATCCATTTTCAATGCTGTATTGCATGCACCGGCTGGCGCACCATACTAACTTGCATTGTATTTTCAAATTCCCAAAATTGAATAATATGTTAGCTGTAGCATTCCATATGCCATGTTTGAAATAGCCGAGCCTGCTATAAAGTTGCATTTTGGCATGTGTTGCATTAGGCATTCCTGTATACTTAATGAATCCCCCATTGCAGAAATTTCTAATATAGTTTCTGTTTTGGCTTGGAGTACTCGGTTAAGTTTTATGCTTTAGCATCCTTTGCATGCGTGTGAGTGACTGCCATGCTATAGGCATGCTTACCATGAGGCTAATGTGCTTATGTGAATATAACTGCCGTGAATGCCTGTGGGTGAAGGTTGGGTTACTTGGATTGGAATAAATTCTCAATTGGTGTTGTTTTAAGCCCACTAATAAGTGGGCAAAACCATTTTTCTAAGGCCCACTTGCGGGTGGCAAAATCTGCATTTCAAGCCTCTGCGAGTACGAAACCATCTTTCAAAAATAAACATGAAATGTTTAGTTCAAAATTCGGGCGACCCGGTCCTATATTGTATGCTGTGCGCATCAACATAGTAATCCTAGGCTATAACCGGAATAAGAAACACATGTTTTTAAAACTTGATATCATGGTTAGTAGAGGCCGATCTTTGATCGGGCGAGCGGGGGTGCTCACGAATTGACCTTCCCCAATCGGCTCCGGAATAAGAACACATAACGGTTTTTCAAAAAAAATGGATATCACGGTTAGTAGAGGCCGATCTTCGGATCGGGCGAGAGGGGGTGCTCATAGCTTGAACCTTCTCCAATTAGTACCTAAGTTCCCGAGCCGGGCACTTTTGGTGATGATGGACACGTGGCCTTTTGGCACCGAGTCCAGGGTTTTTCCTTAAATTTTCCCAAAATAAAACATTTAGGTGGCGACTCTGTATTGGCAAAGCAGTCCATGTTTGGCACTGTTCTTTCAAAAATCAGTTTTCTCAAAACGATTTGCGGATTTGGGACTCTTTGGTTCAGAACTTAGAACCGTGCAAAATTTGAGAGTCTTGAGCGTAGTGACCGTCCCAAATGAATAGAACGGGAGCTCGTTCCTCCCGGGGCGTTCGGGGACGTCTACAAGCCCTCAACCCACTCTATCTTTTATAATAAGGGCTTAGGATAGAAATTCACTATAGGTAGATCAATCCCTAGAGAGAAAACAAGTGTAGAGAGAGAGAGAGAGCCGAATTCTAGGGTCTTGAAATCAAAAGAGGAGAAAAAGTGAAGTGTTCCCCGCTGCTGCCTACTGATATAACACAAGCTCGCTCGAGCGAAGGATTGGTCGCTCGAGCGACCAGACACAAAGAACTCTCGCTCGAGCGTAGAAAGCCTCGCTCGAGCCAACAATTCGAAGCTTCAGGTCTGCAACCCAGAAGCACGCTCGAGCGCAAGAATGCTCGCTCGAGCCAAGGAACCCAAAACATACACCTCGCTCGCTCGAGCGAAAGAAAGCTCACTCGAGCCAAGAAACACAGCTCTCAAGTCAAAAAGGGACGCAGATGCACGCTCGAGCGCAAGACTTCTCGCTCGAGCCACCAGACACAAAACTCAACTCTCGCTCGAGCGAAGGAACCCTGGCTCGAGCGAAGGATCTAAAACACAGAGCTTGCTCGAGCGACAAAAGTCTCGCTTGAGCGAAGAACCAAAATTCTGGGCAGCAACCATTTGCTCCCAATCACTCCCAACCTGAAACAAACCTGCCCATCACATCCTATAACTTAAATAACAAGTATTGAAGCATGGAAACAAGATATAAACAACAATCAACATCCACGGAAACAAGTCCGGATCACTGTACATAAAGGGGTAAAACCCGGGATCGCTATAACCTCCCCCCCTTAAAGAATTTCATCCCCGAAATTAAGCACAAGTTTTCAAAACATGTTTTTCTCAATTTTAGGCAGTATTTCATTTCAACATTAGACAACTTGACCCATTACCGGCCATTTCATCTCTTATCAAGAGGCATCTCACAATTTATATTACAATGTGCATCATCAACATGCATTTCTTCCAAGTCCAACCATTTCCAACATACATGATTCACAATTTCATATCATATTCAATGTTCATGATACATTTCCATTTCTACAATATATTCAACGTATGCAATGTTACATTAAACCTCCATTTCGAGGCAAGTTTCAAAATACTTCCATAAACCGAAACATATACAATGTTTTACAGCTTAAGACATACACAATGCTCTTAAGGTTTATCAATACAGCAAAATATACAATACATGCTCAAACATTCACAAATAGATCCGAATATTTCTCTCGGACCTCCAACTCACGTTCTCAAGTGACTTCTTCCACTCCGTGGTGTTTCCACAAAACCTTAACCAAGGGAATGGTCTTGCCTCGTAAGAGTTGATCCCACCTATCCAAGACCCGAATCAGCCTCTCCTCATACGAGGCATCCTCGTCAACCTCTAAGTCGGTCTAATCCAACACATACGATGGATCCAGCTCGTACTTCTGAAGCATACTAACATGAAACACGTCATGCACTCCAGACAACTGCGGCGGTAAGGCTAAACGGTAAGCAACCTCGCCAATCCTCTCAAGGATTTCAAAATGACCAATAAACCGAGGGGATAACTTCCCTCTCTTACCAAATCTCATTAATCCCCGCCTAGGTGATATCTTTAGAAAGACGTGATCACCCACCTCAAATACTAAAGGCCTCCTCCTACGGTCGGCATAACATTTCTGACGATTTTAGGCTGTAACAAGCCTCCTACGAATAAGCTCAACTTTCTCCGTCGTTTCCCTCACCAACTCCGGGCCCAACAAAGGTGCATCACCCACCTCGGCCCAACAAACTGGAGACCTACACGGTCGACCATACAACGCCTCAAATGGTGCCATACCGATACTCGACTGAAAACTGTTGTTGTAGGCAAACTCCACCAAGGGTAAGTGCCTCTCCCACGACCCACTAAAGTCAAGAACACAACCTCGAAGCATATCCTCAAGGATCTGAATAGTACGCTCAGACTGCCCGTCAGTCTAAGGATGATAAGCCGTGCTAAAGGTCAACTTAGTGCCCAAGGCACTCTGCAAACTCTGCCACAACCTAGCAGTAAAACGAGGATCTCTATATGAGACGATCATCACTGGGACCCCGTGCAACCTCACTATGTCCTGAATATACAAATCGGCAAGATGATTTACCGAATCTCTCACGCGCATAGGGATAAAGTGTGCCGACTTAGTCAACCGGTCTACAACCACCCAAATAGCATCACCACCCCGCTGAGTCCTCGAAAGACCTACAACGAAGTCCATAGTGACAATGCTCGCCACTTCCACTCGGCATAGGCAAGGGTTGGTCATAACCGAAACCCACTGGCCTCTGTTGCTTCGGCCTTCACTTGCTGACAAAAGAGCACTTAGACTACGAAATCGTTTCGCACACTGCTCGTTCAGATACGCACTCTGCCTACCATATAACTGGCGACCGCAAAATCACGAACATTTAGGTGCCTCGCCAGTATGCACTACTGAATGTCGTGAATGGTGAAACTCTCAGAGTACTCCGTCGCAAGACGTCGCGGGCACAAGACAACTTCTTTTGCGTCTCTGTTAGTGACCTCACCACAGGTCGGATAACATCGTTCAAACCCTTCTCAACCTTCCCACTGGAGATCTTCTCTCGAATGGGAATTCTACCTCAAGGTTCATCTCTCTGTGCCTTCTAACATCGTGACTCACAAGTGTAGGCTACACAACAACAGAGAAACAATAAGGGTGCGCATGACGCCTTGGCAACTGGATTCGCCCAGACAGCAAATCATAACTCCCCAAGTGTACCCATAACATCTCCCACTGCTCCCGGATGCATGGCTTCACGTACAATAGCGCATACTCAGCGTAAGATGGTATTTTCGTACTAAGGGCAATTCAGGCCCACAATGGCTTCTGGAACCTTGCGAGTGTCTTGATAATGTATAATCTCTAAAGTCGGTAATCTCAAGTCAAACTCTATCCACCCTTCCTCTTAAGCCTCAAGTTCAAGTTCTGTTCTGTACCTTGTAAACAAATATTTTATGACTCTTAATCGTCGACATGAGAACACCTCGAATCTCCCTTACAACCGTAAAGAATATGGTAGTGCCTCCGAGATTTTCAAGCGCATAGATCACAGGCTGGCTAACGTCTTGAGGGGCTTGTGTTTTAGGTAATTCGTTTCTCGGTATGTTTTCAACTGATGTGAGCCATAGGGCTATCACTTTCCCCTCCTGTATCAACACACAACCCAAACCCTCTCGTGAGGTCATCATCAATAAACAAGCATAACCAACTCGCTCTCTCTCCGCGAAGTAGATTCAAAGAACCGGAGAGTTTATTGGTGTCTGGGGTCTGTAAATCAACTTGTCATTACTCTTAGAACACGTACTTTTCATCGAATCTCGTTAACGCACAAACTTGAGCGCTCTGTGTTTCCGTCATCAATACTATTGATCAAAGAACGGTCTTAACGCTTAGGCCTGTGAAAGAAATTCGTTTCATCCAGAAGTGCACAATCGGTAAAGATACCCAGTCTAATACCTAGAAAATTATGTAAGAGTCACTCTTTCATTAATGCGACTCCTATTAAGTGCCTCTTGTAGACCCAATCATTGCAAGCGGCTTATGTGCCCAATCCTTGGGATGCGATCAATCCATATACACAGCGCCTTTGTCACCTGAGCTTGATATCTCGAGCAAAAGTAGTCCTATAGATTACTTCGAACTTCTCCTAGTCAATAAGCGTCTATCGACTCGCAACCACCTTGCTAGTTGACATGTAGCTGATTGGGGCTCTATCACGAGTCAACTTCTAGCACATCACTTCTCAATGGTTCCATCGTGTCTATCCTCCTCAGGAGCTGTTGCAATAATACAAAATGTTCGTCCACGAAAACAACCGACAATAAGACTATGAATTCTGGTTTTGTCTAACCAATTCTCGGGCAATAATTTTCTCTTGGTTGCATCAAAGGTTCCTCAATAGAACAACTGTCCTAGTGTGTCATGCATTGGTGAGCTCTCAAAAATTTGCATCACTAAATTACTCATAGTGTTCTATTCATTACCGCGTACGGAATTTGCCGTTCCTTCTTCGTTAGACTATCCTCCTCCTTAAGCCCTCTGAATCTCATGTGGTTTATATGCTCCTTTGATTCTCATCAGTTCTTACTGCTGTAGGAAACAACGAGAGCCTTCAATGGGTTCAAAAGCAAATTGCATACAGATACGTAGATCTCATAAGTATTTTTTAGTACTCGTCTTTAGTTCTTGGGTATCTTTATTCTTAAAACCGACTTCAGCACCGATTCAGTTTTCGTGATTATTGGTGGTGCACTCAGTTACTATAGGCACCATAATGTAACTAGATAGTAGGTGCACCATCTTTTATGATTCGTTTACGGCATGAAAGAGGGGCCCTTAGCTGGTTCTACTTACTCTCAACAGATCGAATTCTACGGACATTAGGCGAATTGACATCAGTCTCGCTTTTCATTGATCTTAGCAATTTCCTGTGAGCTGAATGCGTTATTAAACTCAACCAAAACTCCTGAGTACTGTCTCATAAACACTAGACATATTTTGACGGAGATCCTTGGTAAGCCTATAGATAATGTCTTCGCGATGGATTGTTATGGCTGTACTTACGGCTGTCGTCGGGCAACTAGATCAAATGGAGAAACTCAATCTCTCGGTAAGCGTGGCAAACTGAGCAAGCATCCGGAAAGGACGTCTGTGAAGTACTCACAAACCAACTCTTAGCAAATTACAATCTGGGGTCCATCACTACGTTCGACTATCTCAGAGAGTGTGAAGACTACGTCAAGAAATAACAACTAAGCGCACTCTACTCGCTCTCGGTGTCATCATACACCTGTCTTAGTCTGGTGCAAGTGAATAGATAACTTACCTAGCCAGATCTCTCGTTGAGTTTCCCTTCTACAAAAATGTAAGCAAGTATCTCGACCGTGCTTCAATTAAGGGTAGGCGAGCTGTCGACCCTCTATCGCTGTTATTAGTGAATCAATCGATAAACACGGGTATAACGATAGCCAATCTATACCCAAAATAACATCAACCGACAGGGCATAACTACAAAAGGAAACGGAAAGCCTGCGAGGTATGTCGCGGGGCGACTTCGTTCCGAATATATCCAACCGTTCTAACTATTCACTTTATTTCAACCATATGCAATTTCACCCCCGAACGCACTATTTGCTGATTATCTAGACACACATATAGGAAGATTACTAATGTGCTTCAGAAGCGTCCAGCCCCAATACAAGGTGATTAAAATATTAGTGCCGAGCAGATGTCTAAAAGGACAGTAGGATGCCACCCGTAGTAATCCAATCTAACATCTATTTGGTGAGCAACGGAGTTTGCGCAAAACAAGAAGTGTTCTCTCACAACAGATGGAGCAGGTTAGCGAAGATCTCTAGCGCGTATGAACAACAGTCACAACGGTTACTCCTTCGAATTGGCTTTGTCTGGTGGCCGTCTACCACTCTAGACTCCACCTTTCTTCAGTAGTGCAAGAAGATCTATGGCATGCAGTCATTATGGCTGTAGTGTTTGGAGTTCCGTATGGATTAGGTCGAACAGGTCCCCGTTAGATAGGGCCATTTCGGTTGATGGTCTTTGAGCACACGACTGTACTGGCGTTGTGCAAAAACTCTACGTTTCTGAATCCTATGCGAACCAGTACACATCTCATATTGAGTGTGTCACTAACGTGCGGGCACATAAACCTCTTCAGTCTTTGCCCCGACCTACACCCACCATTGACTGGAATTATAATCTAAGACAGGTAGACTGAGCCACCTTTTGTTGCATGCTCTCATGATCTTTCTTATCTATGAATACCTTGGTGGTTCTAGCTAGAAGATGAACCGCGAGCTCTTACTGGTAGTGCCACTGTCCTTTTCATCACTCTTCGTGGGGCAAGCTGGAGACTTTGTGACCCCAGACTGGCCACCATTAAAACATATTCACGTTCGATTGTCTTGACCTACCCTGATTCAATAAAGCCTGTCATGTTCACAATGTAGTCTATTTCATTCAACTTGTCGCACTGGAAAGTTGGGATTCTAGCAAACCTCCGAGACTGCCTTTTAGGGTGTGAAACCCCTCTTGTCTTTCTACTATCACCACTGACCATTCCTTGACTCCTCTTAGAGCCTTTCTGCCACTCCTCCTCCGAAATGATTGCTAGGCATTTCTGAAAATGATTCTGCCAATTGGTCGCAGCAAGTCAACTAGGACACCCATAGCTTTCTTGAGACATATACTCCGTGGCCAACTCATTCATACGTTGAAACCAGGGCGCAATCTCAAGGCTTCTTCTCGCATCAACTCGAACTCGTTAAGTGTGGACAAACGGCGCATATCCTTCGGAGCAGCCACAGATCGCTTCAGGTGTGTAACCTGGTTGACAATACTAGTAAATGCAGCGCTTCCAAAAACTGCTTGGCTGCATCTGAGAAAGGTCTGTCCGACAATACTTTAAGTTGGAGTCGAGAACTGGTCTCTCAGCTTCTCCTATACGTTCGATTAAGTTTGTGACGATGATTAGAACTTCGTCCATCGAAAGATATCCACTCAATAGAGTCATAGCCCTATAGTTCTTCTAGCCCAATACGACTTGTCGTGAGTGAATTTCCTATCATCTGACTCTCGGGATCCCCCTAAGCTGGAAAGATGCCAGCGTCACTTTCAAAAGAGCTCCCTTGCTTTCAATGAATCCCTATTGTCTATCGCAACCGTCTTAGCCAAGTCATTCCCTGTTTATTTCCAGTATCCATCTTCATTCCGCTTCGTTCCTAAGGTGTTGACTCGGTTTCGGATATCACGCGAAAAAACTCAGTCTCGGAGCATTTGACCGGGAAGAAACTCTCATCTGCTTCAAGAAGGAAGGCCGTACAATTCAACCAACCCTTGTGACCTTGAACTAGGAGTTCGTCAACTCTCGAGATGTAAATGCCCATAGATTTCCCTCCCTAACAGCCATCGGTTATCCCACGGGCTAAGCGCCTCCGGCATAGCGCTGCATATGCTAGGTAAATCTCTGCGTGGGACTTCTGGTGCCACTATTGTGGCCTGTGCGACTCGTCCCCTCCTTGACTATCTGCCGGTTCGAATCATTTCGTCCAGTACATATGCACTTTTCCTTTCGCCTCCCGGTAGGTCCTGGACCCGCGGCTTATATCCCTACTCGTACACAGCGCTTTGTCCTCGTCGTGCTCTGTACATGTGTCTCTATATAGTATGAGTAACTATAACATAGCACATTTACAGTATACTGTGCCCGAAGCGTATTAACACCTTCCTCTTATACCTGGATTGTGTGAATCCATATGACCTCGATATAAATTCATTCCACGTAAGCATATAACACATTTTGAAGCACCTACGAATTCATTTTCTGTGATAATGACCGTAGTTCCTAAGGTGCGTTCGTAGAGTTCGGTTTAATTTAACGGCATATGAAATTACTAAGAGTAGCGTCTTCTCCATACATGAGACTCACAGAAAACCCAAGCGGTGGTCCGCCGAGATTCAAGGTAGTATGCACTAGAATATATAAATCTCATAACCCATTTATTAGTCCTCACGATAATGCCTATGTTATCAAGATATAGATTACACTATGACATAGATTACACTAATATGTTCTCTAACAACGAGACTGAACCCATATGTGTATTAACTGGAGGATCAGGGCTTTCTCACGGGTGTTACAACAATAGTTACTATGACTTTGAAACGCCGGTATGAGCTGCTTCTGATTACCAATGTTAGCAGCGCCCTCAAAAAATACATAAAACTCAACCTCTTAACATGCAATTTCGATAATAAGAAAATAAACATTCTTTTCTTATTCGATCAGAGTGAAGCCCTCATAATTATGCAAATAAATAGTATTACATGTTGACAACCAAGTAAAAGGCTCTTAAGGTACTTTTACAACTTT
>NW_021038129.1:0-11493 GCF_004153795.1 Camellia sinensis | reverse complement strand
GGAAATTAAATAAAAAGGAAGTTTAATAGAAAAGTAAAATTGAATAAAAATGGAAGTTGATAAAAATAAAAATGAAAGTTGCATAAAATTTAAAAATGGAAGTTTCATTCC
The DNA here is from genome assembly GCF_004153795.1 of Camellia sinensis. Lineage (NCBI taxonomy): Eukaryota > Viridiplantae > Streptophyta > Magnoliopsida > Ericales > Theaceae > Camellia > Camellia sinensis. The sequence goes on along the minus strand of NW_021038129.1, from coordinate 11,382 downwards.
AGAAACAACTATACTTAAACCGATCTAATTTGGAAATTAAATAAAAAAGGAAGTTTAATAGAAAAGTAAATTGAATAAAATGGAAGTTGAATAAAATAAAAATAAGTTGCATAAAATTAAAAATGGAAGTTCAATCCAAAACCACTATACCTTAACGATCTATTTGGAAATTAAATAAAAAAGGATGTTGAGTAGAAAAGAAACTTGAATAAAAATGGAAGTTAAATAAAAATAAAATGGAAGTTGCAGAAAATTAAAAATGGAAGTTCAATCCAGAAACCACTATATCCTTAACGTATCTATTTGGAAATTAAATAAAAAAGGAAGTTTAATAGGAAAGTTAATTGAATTAAAATGAAGTAGAAAAAAATAAAAAATGAAAGTTGCATAAAATAAAATTGGAAGTTCAATCCAGAAACCATATACCTTAACGATCTATTTGAATTAATAAAAAAGGAAGTTTATAGAAAAGTAAATTGAATAAATATGGAGTTGAATAAAAATAAAAATGAAGTTAGAAAATTAAATATGGAAGTTAATCCAGAAACCACTTTACCTTAACACGATCTATTTGGAAATTAAATAAAAAGGAATAGTTTAATAGAAATGAATTGAATAAAAATGGAAGTTAATAAAAATAAAAATGAAGTTGCAGTAAAATTAAAAATGGAAGTTCATTCCAGAAACCACTATACCTTAACGATCTATTTGGAAATTAAATAAAAAAAGGAAGTTTAATGGAAAAGTAAATTGAATAAAATGGAAGTAGAATAAAATAAAAATGAAAAGTTGCATAAAATTAAAATGGAAGTTCAATCCAGAAACCACTATACTTACGATCTTTTTTGTGTAACGCCCTCAAAAATAATAAATTAAACCCTCAACATAACATTGCATTGACCATATGAAGTAGCCACGTTCTTTATTTCATTAGAGTCCATTACATAAGTATTACATTTAACATCAAAACAAAATGCCTACGGGCTTACAGCTTTCCAAGTTAACATTTGGTTACAACAAACGAGTATAACTCCGTTTATCACATTAGCCCTTGGCTGAAAGTTACATGTAATACAATTAAATCAAAAGTAAAACGACAAAAGTATGTCTGCCTCTCGCCTCCCAAGCTTATGTCTTGGAGTTGACATGCTACCTGTAACCTGAAAATATATTCCCATATAGGGTGAGCCACAGCCTAGTAGAAATACACTAAACCACCATGGACAAGAAAAATATTAGCATGATAGATGGCTAACACTGATACATTTACCATAAATCACATATTTTATGTTCATCCGACTTATGAGTCCAAGTTACTTTACATTTTCCCTGTTTCCAAACAGATAAGCATGTCAGCTTCTATCATCATTTCAACAGATAAGTAATAAAACTATATCCGCACAATTTACAGATAGCATAATAAAAGTGTATCCACTTCTCAACAGATATGTATAAAACAACAATAACCCACATTCAGATAAGCATAAAAGCTATCATCCACATTTCAACAAAGAATAAGCATATGAGCTCTATCTCACTTCTTTAGACAAGTATATGAGCTGTATCTACGGAGTTCCATCCCTTATCTTCTCCCAATACTTCGTTTGAGGTACATGTCCCATCTATCTTCCTCTAAACCCGGGAGTACATCCCCCACTCCTCCTCTACACATAACGATACAACCATTGGATCTATATACAATCACCCAATACATACAGTTAATGTTTTCTAATCATCCGTCAATTCCCATAGACACATATTCATTGATTAGTTTTTCGGTTTGCCTAATCATCATGCCATTGTCTACAACATCACGACTATTCCTCCACGATAGCCCAAAGCCAAGTTATTTCTAAAAGAAATATAATGCACAATGGATATTAAATCAACATTTTCATTTCGGTGAGTGGATGAATAATTCAACTACACCCTTTAAACCCTACTACATTCCCAATCTCAACATTTCCATTTTCATAACTTACTTCTCACGATTAATTAACCTCAATTAATCAAACAATGTAATTAGGTCACTTACCATGATTTACATTTCAACCCTTTAAGGTTCCCATTTTCACAGCAAGATTCAACATTTATACCATTTCTCCATGCCAAACATGCATCTAGGTTTATTATACGAATAAACCCCAACTTTTGTAAAATTTTAAAAGCACAAAGCCCGCAAACTTTCACAAAATTACCACCAACCCCAACTCTCAAAATACCTAAATTTAAAAGACAAAATCCATAGGAGGAGTGGGTATCCCTACCTCAAATTCGGAGCTCCAAGGGAGAAGAATGACCAAACCAACGTGCTCCAAAATCTCGAAATTTTCAGAATTAAATTAGCCCTCGACGATCAACAACCTTTTTGTAAAGGCCAAAGGTGAGCAAATCACTCCTACTAGATCAACCACCTAGAGACGAAGTAGAGTCTAGAGTGAGAGGCTCAACAATGGTGATTTTGGAAAAGTAGGAAGAGAGAAGAAGAAAGTGAAAAGTGAATTTGAAAAAAGTCACAGACTTCGAAACTTAAACCAGTCTTTTCCGCTCGATTGCGTAAAACACCCGCTCGAGCGTCACTCACTAGACTTCCGCTCGAGCGTCCAAGCTCCCGGTCGAGCGCCGAATGCACTCTCCAGCACTTTTAACAGAGCTAGGTCTCCGCTCGAGCTTCAACTCCCGCTCGAGCGGCAAACTCACACACAACTCCGCTCGAGCGGAGCCACTCCACGCTCGAGCGTACAACCTGCACGAAAACTGATGATGTATTCCCCGCTCGCGCCCAAAACCCCCCGCTTCGAGCGGACTCAGGCCAAAATCTGGGCAAGTAGTTTTGGGTTCTAAACTCAACCCACCTGTAAACAAACCCGCCCAAGCAATCCTCACAACTTAAAATACAAAGTAAAAGGCACGTAAACAAAATAATAATCAACTACCAACAATCCACGGACATATTCCGGATCACTGTACAACAAGGTGTAAACCCGGGATCGCTATAACCTCCTCCCCACCTTAAAAGAATTTCGTCCGAAATTAAGCACAATTTTCAAAAACAGGGTTTTTCCTCCATTTTTAGACAATGTTACATTTTTTAACATTCAACATTCGACCCATTACGGTCATACCCATCCCTTAAACAAGGGGCCTTTCACAAATATGTAGAGCAACATATGTACTTTCAACATGCATCAACATTACGCATATTCTTTTCCAATTTTCAACATTATATTCAACAATACAATGTTACAATTCAACTTGCCATATGAGGCAAGTTCCAAAACATACTTCCATAACCAAAAATTTTCATGTTTTCACGAACTTTAAACATATATAAAAGCTCTTAAGTTCAACAATAGTTCAACATCTAAATACAAGATTACATATCAAAAACAGTCCGGATATTTTTCGCGGACTTCCAACTCACGTTCCAGTGGCTTCCTCCATTCCGTGATGTTTCCACAGACTTTCACTCTCAGAATGTCTTGCCACGCAGTGACTATCCGCCTACAAGAGCCCGAACCGGTCTCTCCTCATACGAGGCATCCTCATCTTACCTCTAAATCGTCCAATCAATACATGCGATGGATCCGGCTCATACTTCCGAAGCATACTCACATGAAACACGTCATGCACTCCGGACAACTGCGGCGGTAAAGCTAACCCGATAAGCAACCTCGCCAATCTCTCATGATCTAAAAGGACCAATAAAAAGAGGGGATACTTCCCACTCCTTCCCAAACCGCATCAAACCTCGCCTAGGTGATATCTTCAGAAAGACATGATCACCTACCTCAAACGCCAAGGCCCTCCTTCCTACGGTCGCATAAGATTTCTGCGACTCTGGGCTGTAACAAGCCTCCTACAGAATAAGCTCAACTTTCTTTCTCCGTCGTCTCCCTAACCAACTCGACCCAACAAAGGTGCATCACCCACCTCGGCCCAACAAACCGGAGACCTACATGGTCGGCCATACCAGGCCTCAAACCGGTGCCTATAACCGATCTAGAACTGAAAACTGTTGTTGTAGGCAAATCACCAAGGGTAAAGTGCCTTCCCACGTCCCACTGAAGTCCTGGACACAACCCCGAAGCATATCCTCAAGGATCTGAATAGTACGCTCGGACTGCCCATCAGTCTGAGGATGATAAAGCCCGTATAAAGGTCAACTCAGTGCCCAAGGCACTCTGCAACGCTGCTTACATACCTGGCAGTAAAAGAGGGTCTCTATCTGAGACGATCGTCACTGGGACCCCGTGCAATCTCACTACGTCCCGAATGATACAAGTCGGCAAGATGATCTACCGAATCTTTCAGCGCTTAGGAATAAAGTGCGCCGACTTAGTCCAACCGTCTACAACCAGCCAAATAGCATCATACCTTCGCTGAGCTCCTCGGAAGACCCACGACATAGTCCATAGTGATATGCCCCACTTCCACTCGGCAATAGGGCAAGGGTTGCAAAACCCGTGGCCTGATGCTTTCGGCTTCACTTGCTGGCAAGTAAGGGCACTTTGATACGAATACAGCCACATCTCTCATTTCAATACCCCGCCACCAACTGGCGACCTCAAATACTGATACATCTTAGTACCTCCCGATGCACCGTAAAAAAAAAAAACAAGGCGCGAATGGTGAATACTCTCGGAGTACTTCCTCTCGGCAAGAGCTCCGGTACCAAACAACGTTCTCGTATCTCACACTCAGGTCGGGACATACCTTAAACCTTCTCAACTTTGCCCATTGGAGAGATCTTTTCCTCGGAGGATTCTACTCAAAGGTCACCTCTCTGTGCCTCTAACACTTATGTCACAAGCGTGGGCTGTGCAACAACAGAAAAATAAGGCCGCAGCCCAACAGATTCGCCCAGTAGCAAATCAACCGCCAATCTCCCAACATCCTCATTTCCCGGATGGCTATACTAGCTACATACATAATGATTTACTACTAAGGGCATCGCCACCACATTGGGCCTTCTTCCTAGATGATTAATGCAACTCAAAAATTCATAATCTTCGTGAACTCCATCCATCTCAATCTGCCTCAAATTCAAGTCTCTCTGTGTACACAGATACTATCAACTCTTGTGGTCCGAGAACACCTCGAACTTCCACCATAAAGGTAGTGCCTTCCCAAATTTTCCAAGGCAAAGATCACAGCCGCTATCTAGGTCGTGTGTTAGGGTAATTCTTCTCGTGAATTTTCAAACTGCGTGAGCCATAAGCAACCACTTTCCCTCTTCGCTCACACACAACCCCCAACCCCTCTCGTGGGCATCACAAATAAACCGATAACCCAACCCTCCTCCGGAATAATCAACACCGGAGCCGGTGAAATAGATCGTTAAGGTGAAGTGGTTTCTAGATTTAACTTCCACATTTAATTTTCTGCAACTTTCATTTTTATTTTTATTCAACTTCCATATTTATTCAATTTACTTTTCTATTAAACTACCATTTTAATTTAGTTTCCAAATAGATCGTTAAGGTATAGTGGTTTCTGGATTGAACTTCGAATTTTTGTTTTATGCAACTTTCATTTTTATTTTTATTCAACTTCCATTTTAATTCAATTAACTTTCCTATTAAACTTTCTTTTTTATTTAATTTCCAAGTAGATCGTTAAGGTATAGTGGTTTCTTGATTGAACTTCCATTTTTAATTTTATGCAACTTCCATTTTTATTTTTATTTTACTTCAATTTTTAATCAATTTACTTTTCTATTAAACTTCCTATTTTATTTAATTTCCAAATACATCGTTAAGTTATAGTGGTTTCTGGATTGAACTTCCATTTTTAGTTTTATGCAACTTTCATTTATTATTTTTTTCTACTTCCATTCTAATTCAATTTACTTTCCTATTAAACTTCCTTTTTTATTTAATTTCCAAATAGATCGCGAAGGTATAGTGGTTTCTGGATTCAACTTCCATTTTTAATTTTATGCAACTTTCATTTTTATTTATATTCTACTTACATTTTTATTCAATTTACATTTCTATTAAACTTCCTTTTTTTATTTAATTTCCAAATAGATCGTTAAGGTATAATCGTTTCTGGAATGAACTTCCATTTTTAATTTTTTGCAACTTCCATTTTTATTTTTATTTAACTTCCTTTTTTATTCTAGATTCTTTTCTACTCAACTTCCTTTTTTATTTAATTTCCAATTAGATCGTTAAGGTAAAGTAGTTTCTGGATTTTACTTCCATATTTAATTTTCTACAACTTTCATTTTTATTTTTAAGCAACTTCCATATTTATTCAACTTACTTTTCTATTAAACTTCATTTTTTACTTAATTTCCAAATTGATCGTTAAGGTATAATGGTTTCTGGATTGAACTTCCAATTTTAGTTTTATGCAACTTTCATTTTTATTTTTGTTCTACTTCCATTTTAATTCAATTAACTTTCCTATTAAACTTCCTTTTTTTATTTAATTTCCAAATACATCACTAAGGTATAGTGGTTTCTGGATTGAACTTCCATTTTTAATTTTCTGCAACTTCCATTTTTATTTTTATTTAACTTCCTTTTTTATTCAAGTTTCTTTTCTACTCAACTTCCTTTTTTATTTAATTTCCAAATAGATCGTTAAGGTATAGTGGTTTTTGGATTGAACTTCCATTTTTAATTTAATGCAACTATATTTTTTATTTTTATTCAACTTCCATTTTTATTTAATTTACTTTTCTATTAAACTTCCTTTTTTATTTAATTTCCAAATAGATCATTAAGGTATATTTGTTTCTGGAATGAACTTCAATTTTTAATTTTATGTGGCTTTCATTTTTATTTTTATTCAACTTCCATTTTTATTCAATTTACTTTTCTATTAAACTTCCTTTTTTATTTACTTTCGAAATAGATCGTTAAGGTAAAATGGTTTCTAGATTTAACTTCCATATTTAATTTTCTGCAACTTTCATTTTTATTTTTATTCAACTTCCATATTTATTCAATTTACTTTTCTATTAAACTACCATTTTAATTTAATTTCCAAATAGATCGTTAAGGTATAGTGGTTTCTGGATTGAACTTCGAATTTTAGTTTTATGCAACTTTCATTTTTATTTTTATTCAACTTCCATTTTAATTCAATTAACTTTCCTATTAAACTTTTTTTTTATTTAATTTCCAAATCGATCATTAAGGTATAGTGGTTTCTGAAATGAACTGCCATTTTTAATTTTCTGCAATTTCCATTTTTATTTTTATTTAACTTCATTTTTTATTCAAGTTTCTTTTCTACTCAACTTCCTTTTTTATTTAATTTCCAAATAGATCGTTAAGGTAAAGTGGTTTCTGGATTCAACTTCCATATTTAATTTTCTGCAACTTCCATTTTTATTTTTATTCAACTTCTATTTTTATTCAATTTACTTATCTGTTAAACTTCCTTTTTTATTTAATTTCCAAATAGATAGTTAAGGTATAGTGGTTTTTGGATTCAACTTCCAGTTTTAATTTTATGCAACTTTCATTTTTGTTTTTATTCTACTTCCATTTTAATTCAATTTACTTTCCTATTAAACTTCCTTTTTTATTTAATTTCAAAATAGATCGCTAAGGTATAGTGGTTTCTGGAATGAACTTCCATTTTTAATTTTCAGCAACTTCCATTTTTATTTTTATTTAACTTCCTTTTTTATTCAAGTTTCATTTCTACTCAATTCCTTTTTTATTTAATTTCAAAATAGATCGTTTAGGTATAGTGGTTTTTGGATTGAACTTCCATTTTTAATTTTACGCAACTTTCATTTTTAATTTTATTCAACTTCCGTTTTTATTCAATTCACTTTTCTATTAAACTTCCTTTTTTATTTAATTTCCAAATAGATCGTTATGGTAAAGTGGTTTCTAGATTGAGCTTCCATATTTAATTTTTCGCAACTTTTATTTTTATTTTTATTCCACTTCCATATTTATTAAATTTACTTTTCTATTAAACTTCCTTTTTTACTTAATTTCGAAATAGATCGTTAAGGTATAGTGGTTTCTGGATTGAACTTCCAATTTTAGTTTTATGCAACTTTCATTTTTATTTTATTCTACTTCCATTTTAATTCAATTAACTTTCCTATTAAACTTCCTTTTTTTATTTAATTTCCAAGTAGATCACTAAGGTATAGTGGTTTCTCGATTGAACTTCCATTTTTAATTTTATGCAACTTTCTTTTTTATTTATATTCTACTTCCATTTTTATTCAATTTACTTTTCTATTAAACTTCCTTTTTTATTTAATTTCCGAATAGATCGTTCAGGTATTGTGGTTTCTGGAACGAACTTCCATTTTTTCTATAACTATCTTTTTATTTAATTTCCAAATAGATTCGTTAAGGTATAGTGTTTTGGTGATTGAACTTCCATTTTAATTTTATGCTATTTCATTTTTATTTTATTTAAACTTCCATTTTTATTCAATTTCCTTTCTATTAAACTTACTTTTTATTTAATTTCCAAATAGATCGTTAAGGTATAGTGGTTTCTGGATTGAACTTCATAATTTAATTTTCTGCAACTTTCATTTTTATTTTTATTCAACTTCCATTTTTATTCAGTTTACTTTCTATTAAACTCTCTTTTATTTTAATTTCCAAATAGATCGTTAAGGTATAGTGGTTTCTGAATGAACTTCCATTTTTTAATTTCTGCATTTTCCATTTTATTTTTAATTTAAACTCTTTTTTATTTAATTTCCAAATAGATCGTTAAGGTATAGTGGTTTTTGGATTGAACTTCCATTTTTAATTTTATGCAACTTCATTTTTAGTTTTATTAAACTTCCATTTTTATTCAAATTTCACTTTTCTATTAAACTTCTTTTTATTTAATTTAAATAATATCGTTAAGGTATAGTGGTTTTTTGATTCGAACTTCCATTTTTAATTTTTGCAAACTTTCATTTATTTTATTCAACTTCTTCCATTTTTATTCAATTTACTTTTCATTAAACTTCCTTTTTTATTAATTTCCAAATAGATCGTTAAGGTATAGTGGTTTCTGGACTGAACTTCCATATTTAAATTTTCTGCAACTTTCATTTTTATTTTTATTCAACTTCCATTTTATTCATTAACTTTTCTATAACATTCCTTTTTTATTTAATTTCAAATATCGTTAAGGTATAGTGGTTTTCTGATTGAACTTCATTTTTAATTTATGCAACTTTCATTTTTATTTTTATTCAACTTCCATTTTTATTCAAGTTTACTTTCTATTAAACTTCCTTTTTTATTTAATTTCCAAATAGATTCGTTAGGGTATAGTGGTTTCTGGAAGAACTTCGTTTTTAATTTTTGCACTTCATTTTTAATTTTTATTTCTTTTATTCCATTTTATCAATTTACTTTTCTATAAAACTTCCTTTTTATTTAATTTCAATAGATCGTTAAGGTATAGTGGTTCTTGGAATTGAACTTCCATTTTTAGTTTTATGCAACTTTCATTTTATTTTTATTCTACTTTCCATTTTAATTCAATTAACTTCCTATTAAACTTCCTTTTTTATTTAATTTTCCAAATAGATCGTTAAGGTATAGTGGTTTCTGGATTGAAACTCCATTTTTAATTTATGCAACTTCAATTTTAATTTTTATTATTACTTCTTTTTTTATTCAATTTCTTTTCTATTAACTTCCTTTTTTATTTAATTTCCAAAATAGATCGTTAGGAATAGGTTAGTTTTGTATGAACTTCCATTTTTATTTTGCAACTTCATTTTTATTTTTTTACTTCCATTTTTATTCAATTACTTTTCTATGAAAACTTCCTTTTTTATTTAATTTCCAATAGATCGTTATGAGTATAGTGGTTTCTGGAATGAACTTCCATTTTTAATTTTATGCAACTTTCATTTTTATTTTTTATTCTACTTCCAGTTTTAATTCAATTTACTTTCTATTAAACTTCCTTTTTATTTAATTTCCAAGTAGATCGTTAAGGTATAGTGGTTTCTGGAATGAACTTCATTTTTAAATTTTTGGCAACTTCATATTTTATTTTGTATTCTATCTTCCATTTTTTAATCAATAATACTATTATTCTTACTTAAACTTCCATTTTTATTGAAATTCCCTAAAAATAGAATGTTAAGGTGTATAGTGGTTTTGGATTGAACTTCAATTTTATGTTTTATGCAACTTTCATTTTTATTTTATTCACTTCCATTTTAATTCAATTAACTTTTCTATTAAACTCCATTTTTTATTTAATTTCCAATAGATCGTTAAGGTATAGGTGGTTTTAATTGAACTCCATTTTTAATTTTAATGCAAACTTGCTCATTTTTATTTTATTTCAACTTCCTTTTTTATTCAATTTCTTTTCTATTATCCTTTTTTTTAATTTAATTTCGCATATAGATCGTTTTTCATTTTTTTTTTATTTTTGTTTTATTGTTTTTTTTTTTTTTTTTTTTTTTTTTTTATTTTTTTCTTTTTATCTTTTCATTTTATTTTTGTTTTATTTTTATTTTTTTTTATTTAATTTTTGTTTCATTGAATTTCTTTTTTTTTTTTTTATTATTTTTTTTTTTTTTATTTTATTTTTTTTTTTCCAAGATAGGTATAGTGGTTTTTTGATTGACTTCCATTTTTTAAATTTATGGCAACTTTCATTTTTATTTTTATTCAACTTCCTTTTTATTCAATTTCTTTTCTATTAAACTCCTTTTTTTATTTAATTTCCAAATAGATGCGTTAAGGTATAGTGGTTTTGGATTGAACTTCCATTTTAATTTTTATGCAACTTTCATTTTTTATTTTTATTCAACTTCCATTTTTATTCAATTTACTTTCTATTAAACTTCCTTTTTTATTTAATTTCCAAATAGTCGTTAAGGTATAGTGGTTTCTGGATTGAACTTCCATTTTAATTTCTGGCAGTTTTATTTATTCACTTCCATTTTTTTATTTTTTCTATTTAATTTCGCAAATAGATCGTTAGGTATAGTGGTTTCTGGATTGACTTCCATTTTTAATTTTATGCACTTTCATTTTTATTTTTATTCACTTCCATTTTTTATTTCGAATTACTTTTCTATTAAACTTTTTTTTTTATTTAATTTCAATAGAATCGTTAAGGTATAGTGGTTTCTGGATCGAACTTCCATTTTTAATTTTATGCAACTTTCATTTATTTTTATTCAACTTCCATTTTTATTCAAATTTACTTTCTATTAAACTCCTTTTTTTATTAATTTCCAATAGATCGTTAAGGTATAGTGGTTTCTGGATGAACTTCCAATTTTATTTTCTGCAACTTTCATTTTATTTTTATTCACACTTCCATTTTAATTCAATTACTTTCCTATTAAACTTCCTTTTTATTTAATTTCCAAAATATCGGTTAAGGTATAGTGGTTTCTGGACTAGAACTTCA